>JANHFY010012741.1:0-49018 GCA_027560095.1 Chloroceryle inda
TCAGGGAGCTGAGCAGCAGGTCTTGTGAAGCAGCAGAGTCCCACATCTGTGGGGAGAGAGGGACTTGCAAGCAGAGGCTGCTGAACCACTGAGGGTCTGAGCAAACTGTTCTAGTTGAGGATGTCCGTGTTTAATGCAGGGGGGTTGGACTAGATGAACTTTAGAGATCCCTTCCAACCTGGAGCATTCTATGATTTCTATGATATTTATATACAATGTGATCATTGGTAACACCAGCTGAGAGGTATTCTCTCATCTTGGAAACCAAGCAACATTGGAGGAACTGAGTATGAGTCATGGCCAAGGACCTCGGGACACCAAAACCAAAGGATCACAGGAAAAGGAAAGAGTAAAATATGTAGTGTTCACACAATGGTATATATCTCTCTCTTCAGCCTTTGAGGCCTTTACCTTACGAGAACAAATATCTATTTTTAAAGTGTGTTTTTTGTTCTCTGAACTCAACTGCTAACTGAAGTTCAGGGTAAGTGCATGTGTAACTGTAGGATAAAACCAAACATGCGAGCTCTTTTCCTTGTCTTTATATTGCAGACCTTCCTCTACACTGCTCTGTAAGTATTCTCTCCTGTAATGCCAGTTGTGTTCCAGTGGTATAAAACTGTTCAAACAGTCAATTTTCATGAACACCTCTTCTGTCATATCCTGGCACTTGCATTGTTCCCTGCATTTTCCTCTACAAAATACACATCACTTCCGACTGTATTTTACAAGATTTATTGTTGGAGTCATTCTCTGTACATGACTGACACTTAAGTCAGTCTAACTCCTTATGTTGTAGGGTAATTTAATATAATTAGTAGAAGTTAAGCCTAATTCTGAAAGACATTTGAGGGATAATTTGTCAACGATGTTTACCTTTAATGCACTTCTTGGCATTCTAATGTCTTCATAGTATGTACTTTTAAGGTTCACTGAGATACTGATGGGGTTTTTTGACCTTTTTTGTATCTCATGTTTACGAAGTGATTACTAGGCAATACTGTGAGGTTATTTGATGATCTAAAATAAAATGCAGACTACTAGGGGTCTGTATTAAAACTGCTGAGATAAAGAGACTAGAAAGCAAGACTGATATAGCCAGTAAATTACCCTGCCTTTTTGTGCAGACATCATATGGCAATAAGAAGAGCTCCTGAAAATGACAGAATTTATCCCATAGAAACAGCTCATTGTTACATCTTGATATATTTTATCAATGTCTCCTTAGGAAAGATAGGTATGGAACAGTGAAAAATCAGCATAGAGATTCCTCTTTTTCATAGAGTCTTGGTGCCCTGAATTTATCTGCATTTATTCAGATACTTCATGGAAGCATTATTGCCGGGCTGTTGCATTTAAAATCAACAACTTGTAACTAGCAGTCCCTGGTTTCCACATACATTCTGAAATTATTAAACTGCTGTTATGCATTATATTAAAGGTTATCCTTGCAAGACACTTATTTTATATTTTTCTGAAATATGAGTTACATAGGCCAGTTTGGGATTCATAGGAAAAAGATTTTGGTTTATTTTGTATTTTTTTGTTTTTTGTTTTTTTTTTTTTTACCATTACTAACATTTTATCTGCAACATCCAAGATCCCCAGGATAAGATCATGGCCCTGATGAGGACTGTTAACATTTTTATAACTGCTTCTCTTTTTTTGTTCTTGTTGTATTTTGGAAGAACAGTCATCTTCTTTTGTTTTCAAACAAAACTGTTTTTTAAACAGTACTTATCACTTCCCTCAACCCTGAGGTGTATGTGCTACACACTTGCAAAGGATGAGGCAGAAGAGAAGCACCCTGTGCAGTACACATCTCAGTGGGTATTCTGGTTAGAAATTTGGCTTAACTGGCCAAAAATTGATATGAAGGTTCCAACTTTATATCACCTTCTGAGTTGCTGGGCCTTACCCTTGAGACCTAAAGTCCATATGAAGTTATATAAAAAGACTGTATCATGATCACTATGCTTCTTCCTTTCAGCTTGACATAGAATACCTTTACATTAATAATCACCTGGTAGCAGAACCAATATTTTTTTTTAAGTAGTACTTATCTTTATTTATATCTAATTCACACAGGTTTATCGAGCAGAAATTGTACCCCTAAAAGAAAAGGTACATCAAGTCAATGAGCTCGCTCACCGGTTCACTCCCTCTGATATTCAACTCTCCCAGTACAATCTCAGCTGTGTGGAAGACCTGAACACAAGGTGGAAGGTGCTACAGGTACATTTCCCAAGACTTTTTCCTTTACACTGCACTTAAGTAAATATTTCTTTTTATTTACGTGTGCTTGTTTTTTCCATGTGGAATAGCACCAAAGCTGTACTAAGGAATTAAAGAGGAAGAAGGCTTTCAGTAATGGGGTCTTTATGAGAAGATAGGAGTTAAAGCATATGCTGTATTTTCATATGTTTCTGAATACTTTATCAGTTAGGAATTGGGTAATCTGTTTTTTCATGTGGTTAAAGTTCTCATGAAATTAACATCTTTAATATTTTATTTACCTTTTAAAATTAATATTTATCCATTTCTGCTGTCAAATATATTTGTTTATCCATGTTTTATGGATACTTTTATGGTGTATATGGAAAATTCACATAAGACAGTTTACTTCTCTTGCTTCATTCCCCCTACAATTGTTTAAATAATTTTCAGGTGCAACAGTTTTAAATAAGATACTTATAGGCAGATTAATGATTCTGTGTAGTGGGAAATCTTAAAATCACACCTGTAGAATCAATTAGAAAATTACAAGGCATTACATGTATTCAGATAATTAGTTGGACTTGATACTGCAAGTGAAGCTGTTCAGAGATGGATTTTACAAATCGAGCTCTAATGCAGGAAACAATATTAAGATAGATATTATAAATTATGGTGAACACCAACTATAAGTTATAAATGAAAAACTTACAAATGCCTTGCAATTTTGTTTACATATATATCACTTAAAGTTTAGATTATTTTGTGTTATCTTGTGATAAAGACTTCAAATATGTATAGTTTTGGAGGTTTTTTTAAAATAGAATTTCAGGAACAGTGTGAGAGCATTTGTAAGCATGCATGCACTGGTATATGGTGATGTAGGTCTCACAGCAGGTGATTAATTTCATGATTAAATGAAGGTAAATGTAATTAAATTAACTTCATTAAGTACTGGATTTTACTCACTGTTTTAATTTTTACTACACTGCTGCTTCACATTTTCAAATTGTGTCATTGTATTTACCTTAATATATTGTAAAAATGTGGACGTGTGAAGGTTAATAAAGAGTTTGGCCTTCACTGTAAACCCCAAATATTAGCAATGAACAAAAATTAACCGGTCCCCTCTTGTCCTACATACAGATAAAAAAAAAATCATGGTCTGCCTACTGTAATAGTCAAAAAGAGCTAATTGTTGCTTTATTGCTGTTCTAAAAATCCTCACAGCTAAGTGACTTTTTTTTTTTTCCCTAAATCAACAGATTTCAGTGAGAGTTCTAGTTTGAGTAAAAGATCTTTAGTCCAAGATCTTTGGTCATTAGTATCCACTTTTTCCCAGATCCTCAAGATAGAGTTCACATAAAGCATACCAACAGAAATCTGGAACACAAAATGAGAGTTCCCAAAATGTATATCCCATGTATGAGAGAAATCACATCTGTTTTGGTTCTAAAAAACAATTAAAAACTCATTGAAATATACCGTATTTCACTAATCAAATAGTTAACTAAGTTTGAGTGATATGCTAAAATATTCTTCATTACTTCAACATGAAATAAGGGAAAGAAGGAAGATTTTTCAGAGTGAAAGTACCTAGGATATGAAAAAGTCAAAGATATCTAGAGGAAGACCAAGATAAATATTTTGTTGTTATCATTCATGAAAGCATTAGACAGAGGGCCAACTTAACATTGTGGACTATTTAGAAATACACGAGGGAAATCACATGTACACACACATTTCAAAGGTATGTTCTCTTTCTACAAAGCACAAGAAGAGTGAGCAATTCACTTTTCATTGTAAATGATTGTCTCACTTTATCAAAGCTGGAATATTTGGAAAACATAATGTTTTATCTTCTGTGAAGATAAATACTTGGAGACAATATGTCAGTGAGATGTTAGAGCTTCTAGAACAGATAGTTAATTGGAATATTATGGTTTACTGTCTTCTTTTGTATTTATCTAAGTGTTATCTGGAAGATAGAGAGAACAAGGTGAAAACACTCCAGCAGAGGTTTAAAAATGTCTTGCAGGGAAAAGACATAAGGAACTTTGAATGATTACCATATACAAAAGGCCAAGATGTGACACCTGGGAAGAAGAACACATCTGTTCCTGTAATATAATCTTTTCTACTTAAAAGGGAGCAGAGTTTGAGACATATTGAGAAGCAGAGCTCATTTTGAATAGAAGAATAGAATAAAATGAATAGAACAGAACTGAATAGAGTAAATTTTTTCGAAGTGAAGTACAACAATCATCTAGTCGAACTGTTAAACACATGAAGCCTGCTGAACATTGACACTGACACCTGAATGGCACTTTTTAGAGTATTAGGTATTGTTCTGTGTTAATCTTGCTTATGTATGACCAGTTCTACATCTGGGTGTGATACTATATACAGAAAACTGAACATTTGCCCATGTCTTATGAAAAGCAAAAATACAAATAATTTTTCTTTCATGCAAAACCATTCTACTTCCAAGATACATTCCTATTGTCTGTTTATGGTTTTCAGTTTGACTGCTGTTATTTTTTCTTCTTCTGCTTGTTGGGGCTTTTTGTTCATTTGTTTGGATTTTGTTTTGGGTTTTGTTTGTTTGTTTGTTTGCTTGTTTTCTTTGTTGTTGTTGTTTGTGTTTGTTTTGTTGTTGTTCTTTATTAGTTGCCTTTCTTATACTAATATCACATAAAATATCTCCTTAATACTTGAGTCTTTTTTTTTTAATGATTTCAACTTATGTGTTTTCATGTATCTTTTTTCTATAGTACCCATATTTCCTCTTTGGCTTCTATAAATTCCTTTTTTCAAAAAATATTTCAAAAAGTATACTCTCCTCTGCCTTTACTCATATGACTTCCTTTATGTCTATGATTTTTTTTGCTGTTGTTCTTACATTTATTCTCCACCTATAATGCTTCCTAGTTTACTTGACATTTTTTTCCCCTCAAAGGTTAGAAGTCTCGCTCCTCATCATATTACAAATGAGGAAAATGTTTCTTACCCATGCATCCATTTCCTAGAAAGTAGCACTGCAGGAAAATCATAAAACAGAGGCTTCTGTTCTATTGCTTGACAGACAATTACCCATTCTTTGCTATGTGTGGGAAAATTATATAAGGACATAAGGTTTATCAGATTTGAAACAGTGAATTCTAGTGTCATGAGAAAGTTGCAGAGTAGTATGTAGAGGATGAAATGATGTCCTGTTTACTGCTTTATTGACACTGGGACTTTATAAGATCAGAGGAGGAAACGTATCATTTTAAGCCAAATCTTACAGAGATTTAGTATTATATTAATTTACAAACATAAGAATAATGTAGAATATGTTCAGTAATTTTGCAGTATTGTGGTTGTACACAGAAATAATTAGTTAATAGTATCAAACTGCTGCAGAATCTTTGCAGAACTACTTTTATATTTCTGCAGTAACATGTTTGCCATTAACTTACTTTTTTTCCTTACTTTTGGTCAATACACACTATTACTGGAAGGATGTATGTGTGTTTGTATGCTAAGGAAGGTTAACTAGGACTAGGTATCAAGGAAACAGAATTTTAAACTTAGAGGCACAAATATTACTTATTGGCAATTCTTACATACTCAACCTATCCTTTTATTGAAGTGTTGTGTGAAGTTCTATTTCATTAATGAAAGCCAATGCACTCAGCTCAGTCACTGAAGGCTATATCATCATTTCTTAAGTTTTAACATTGTGGAAGTAATTAGCTTTATGCCTTCAAAAGAGTAGTTTTGAGGAAAATATGCTGTTTATTTTCCCATTTTTCTTAAACATAAAAGGAGATGAAATCTCTCCAGGGAGCTATTTGTTATGAATTTCACAAGGAGCTCTCATGTTCAGATCCTGTGTGCTTCAAACAGTATGTGTAATGAGATCGTCCTGGGGGAAAATATGTCTTGAAAACTCTTGCTTACTTCCAGTCAACATTTGAGGAGCTAGGGAGACCAGATTGCCAGGAGTAATAGCTGCTTCTCTTTGGTCAGAGATCCAGTTGGTGTAATGCTGGTCAAAAGGCAAAGCTTCAAACATGGAAAAGAATTTCCAAGTATCCCATGGGGAGCATAGCCTTCAGTTATCAAGAAAGACTTTATTTTTGCCTTAAATCAAATTTTATCTACTCTTATCTAGAATAGTACATCTAATAAGCTGAAAAAATGTAAGAACAAGTATCTTTCATCCAAAGAAATATATCTCTTAAGAAATATAGACTTTGTATTTATATTTGAGTGCTTTTAGTTTAGCAAGCTGTAGTGAGCTGAAGTCATTTGTGAGTGGGCATGTCTGTCCATAGTAGTGGGCCCAGCCTGTCTAATTTATAAAACTAAGCAAGCCAGAGGGAGCACATAAAATGGCTAAAGCTAAAACAGACTGTAACCTGCAAAAAGAGAGAGAGGGACACAAACACACACACACAACCACATACATTTACATTTATGATTGGACTCAGTAATATTAAAGACCTTGTCCAACCTAAATAATTTTATAATTATATGATTTCTGTCTATAATGTGTGATTGTAAAGAAACATTTGCTGTAGTTTCAGTATCGTTCCCAACTCCTCAGCTATTCTTGCACCAGTAGCAAAGATTGTCCAGCATTTGTTGATCTAAAAACTGATGTGTCACAGAAGCAGACTGCCTCTTATTAAAGGGCCCACCCGCAATTTTTTAATCCGTTCCCTCCAACAGCACTCTCTCCTTGCAGAAGCTTCTGTGGAAACAACAGGCTTTTAGAACCATGGCAGGTAGTTATCTGAAGTTGTTTCATAGTTGTATTTGTATTCCTCTGAGGACAAGCTCTTTACTGAGCTGTGTAATGCCCACTGTTGTAATAAGTCTCGCTGCAATAAATTATTTCACAAAACAGCATCTTCTGGATGCTTCACAGATATTAGTTGTTTCTTTCAATCCATGGTGAGAAATATGAATGAATCTTACCATCTGTATTTGCAGGGCTACTAACATTGAGAATATAAAAGCTAAAAAGCAAATCCCTTCTTTCCTGAAATCAATGTGAAATACTGACTATGCATCAGTCTTGCTGGCCTCCATATGTAAATGTCTCACCAAATTTTAAAGACAGGAGTTTTCAAATGTATGTTCGGATGCAGTGAATATGTCAAGAGCTGAGTCATGGGCATTCTGGGCACTGGTCCTCTGCTCACACCTCGCTTTTGATAGGGGATGGTCACCAGGACAAAAAGGTTGCATCAAAATATAAGTTAAAATTAGCATTGAAGTATTACAGTAGTGTTTAGGTTTGTGTTGTTGTTCGGTTTGGGCTTTTTTATTATTGTTTTAATTTTTACTTTACGTTACTTACTCTCCTCCCTGCCTTCTCTTAAGAAAAAAATCCTCAGGAAAGAGGTGAGGTAACAACCAAGGTCTCTTACAGTTGATTTGAAACAAGTGTACCAAGCATAGTGTTGTAATAGTTTTAGGATTAAACTAGTTTCAGGTTCAAACCATGTAATTAAGATTTGAATGCTATTACGGATATTCTCTTGTATCATTTCTCCTAAAGAAAAGCCTCTTCTGGTTCTTCACAGCTCAGTTGTCCAGTTGTTACTACATAAGAATCTCACACAGGAAAGTTCTAGTCATATAATTAAATAGAAAAACTGCCTTAACTTTTTCTATAACTTCCATTACAAGAAAAATTGTTTATTCCAGATTAAACAGTGAGTGTAAACTGGGCATATGGATAAACTGACAGATGATGCAACAAAAGCAATAAATAGGTTTCTTCTTCTGCAGGAGACAGAGAGCATCATGTATATATGAATGTGCCATATAAAAGCCAGATAGTAATTAATATTTAAGCATCACTTTTCTATTACCTTAGCAGTTTCTCATTCCATTGTGTCATTTCGTTATTTTTAATAATTAATCTGTTCCTATTTGTTTGCTTTTCCTTTTTTTTTTAAAAAAAACCCACTATATTTTGACTTACAAGATTTCTATATAGCTGACAAAACCAGGAGACAACATTTCTATATGTATGGGGCCAAAATTCTAGTTCATCTATAAGTACACTAATTAAAACATTACTAAAATCATAGTTCTTTTCAACCATGACATTTGAAATTATTTTAGTAGCTACAGATTTCATCTTCCCAGCAGAGGGAGATTTTGATCCTTTCTGAAAGTTGAGTTTTCCCATCAGACTCTTTAGTTATGTTATTTTGTATATTCTATGAGAACTGGAACTTCTGCCAAACCCAGAGTTGTCATGGCTCTTCAGTGGTCTCTTATTTATTTGTCTATTCCAGTTGGCTTAAGAAGTCATATATCCATGCATTTTTTCTTCATTTCTCTTATCTTGAGTGTCAGTTTTGCCCAATGTTTGTCTGAAAAAATATGCATATAGTTTCATTTTGCAGTCATTCATTCTTTAGAGATCCTATTTATTTATTTCTGTAAAGTAGTGGAAGAAGGCCAGCTATCTGGATTGGGATTCAGTTCTTCTGATGAACTGTTTGTCAAAAATTGGAAAAAATCCTTCCTAAATCATTAAGTTTATAGCTTTTTAACTTACTTACTAGCCACCATTGAAACTGTACAGAAGATGGAATTATTCTCATTCTTTAATATTCATTACCCATAATACCAGGGCATCTTGAAAATATTAACTGATGTTACTTCTGGAAAAGTCCTATTACAAGGAAAGTGGAAGCTACATTTGAAGATTTAAAGCTATGAGTTTTACTCCTATGAAGATATGTAGACTATGGGAGTTAGTATTTTTTACCTTGGATGCTAAAATTGGACAGATAGCTTCATTTTTTTTCTTGTCAAAATTGAGACAATATAGCCTGATTTTTTTCAACACTTTTTTAGGTGTGTGACCTGATTCCAATTAGCCATGTATAGGCTGTTCATTATGAAAATTAGGGGATTTTTAAGATAAGAATGTGTGAGGGTGAAAATCTGGGAAGTGCACAAAATTAGCAGCAGTCAGAATAGTGAAAGCAAACAAGGCAAAACAAAAATTAACCTTGCAATTATTGCAATTATAAGTCACTCTCCAATCTTGACTTCTGTATCACAGGTCCCTTTTTTTGCCAAAATGTTATCAACTGTCAGAGCTCATAATTCACGGGTTAGATTTTAAAATGCAACAGAATAAGACAGCATTGTGTAGGATTGGGTAGGGTAGGATACTTTGTCAGCTATCTGCTGACACCAGAAGGATGATGAGTCTTAACAGTTTCTGGTTTTGCTTCATACTCTGGAGGGAATGGACTCTACAGATGATCTGTCCATTCATGCCCACTTGGTTTGAAGTGAGGTTGAAGCAGATGTACAAAGTTTGTTTTGAATGTGGAACACATTTGTTGTAGATAGAGCACTCACAAAATTTAAGAGCTGTTCTGTAAAGGTCCTCTCTAATGTCATTTTCAGAGGCTTGTAACTCAAGGAAACATTAATGAATATCCTTGGAAGCAATATAAAAGTAATATAAAAGATTCCTAGTACCAGCACCAACGTATTGTTAAAGGTTTTTAGAGGGAGAAAATATAAAACTGGCAAAAAAATATTCCTCTTTTTCCCCATTTTTGTTAATCCCTTTTTCTGAAATGCTGCGATTTTTTTTTTAGAAGAGGCTTAATTTGAAGTGATAAAAAGCCCAAGGTGGAGAAATAATATGCAGATTTTCAATGCAAAAAAATTAGTTAGCCCATTTATTAATTTATTTTTTCTTTGTTGAGTCATTTTGTGTCTTACTGACTTCCCTGGCCTGGGGCCGCCCTGACCCTAAACCATGACACTGACATACCGAATGCATACTATATCACTGCAGAGATTTTTGTGTCAGGCTGTCTTCTTTCAGGTAACAGAAAACTTTTACAGTCTTTAGGCTAGGCAGTATTTTGTGCTATATTTTTAAAATCTTTTTGCTTCATTAAGATTTTAAGCTGAGCAAGATATTTTTCCCATTTTAGAAAGTACTGTCAGCAATAGTGTTTCAAATACTAAGTGTCAGTAGCATTAAGTTGTGACAGTTTTAAAACCAGCCTTTGTAGGTGATTTGTGTGTGATTTTCAGAATATTTTCACAAGGTGCTCTCTAAAAATTGGCATTGTAGTTTTCATCACAGCTTGAGTAATGCTGAATGGTGTGTCCTTATACAGAAATTTCTGGCTAGTGTGGAATCCATATAACAGTATGTTACACTGTAGAGGAGGGCACTTTGTAATGAAAATGGCTCAACTGCTGGTATGTGTTGTATGTGCAAAAATTTTCTATAAAGTGCTTCCTAATTTGGATCCACCCAGCACAACACAGGCAAAAGGAGTTATTTCTTGTTATCCTTGTTGTTCCTGTGGCTCATCTAAGCCATTCAATTCTTGTACTTGCTGTTACTTTATAAAACACTAAGACTGCAATAACCTTTCAAAATTATGGTTCTTCACCCAGAGTTTACACTTTCAGTTTTTATTCACATTAATCTGCAGTTTCTTTTGTACCTGGAAAATCATAGCAACACCTAAATCCTATGTTACAGCAAGGAATTCTTTAGGGTATAACATTTTGTTTGGGAAGCCTCAAGTATGTAGATTTAAGATTCAGTTAGTCTTTCTCTTCTATTTTCTTAGGTGTTCAAAGTTGATTCTCTGCACAGCTCAGTTTGCTTTAAAACAAAATTAATGATGTAACTAACATTAATCAATCTAGAAAAGTAAGCATGTCTATGCTTGTGTAGTCATTATGTTGAAGGTTTTCACTTGCATCCCTCTGACTTCTTATATTGATCTCAAGTGTTTTGTGTCCTTATCCCCCAACACCCTCATTTATGACTCTTTCATCTGTAAAAACAATGAGTTCTGTCCTACTTATCTGACACATAACTGATAATACAGTGCTGTTTCAGCAGTGCAGTGATTTTTGGGGTATTCAGAAGAAATAGAAGAATGTCTTCCACAAAATAGCTTTGTGGTTCTTGTCTATCCCAGCATTCCAGTTCCTTATCTCAAAACACATTTCAATTCCTGAATTTACTTTGTCTGTACTTTTGCCAGCTAAGATAACTGAATTTGGTTTGCACTTTCGTTGTTGTAGTTAGCTGCAATATATCCCTGAATCTGGCTAGGTTTAAATTTAGAGAGAAAGGGTTTACATTTTTCTCATAAAGCCTTCATAACTTTATTCAGCTGTGAATGACATGTGAAATACTGTCAGACCACTATGGTCTGCTGCAGATATCAAGCAAGCTTCCTCTGAGATTTAGTCCTTTTTCTTCAACAGTGAATAAAGGTCAGCTCCCAGCAAAGAAAGTTTCTGAAAGATAGAGACAAAACAAATTTTATGATTACCACTTCTCTCTCTGTGCCCCCACATTGTTAGACTGTGCTCAATAATTCCCACAGCTGGTGGGATAAACCTGTGATGTTTAACAGTGCCAGGTCATGCTGATTATTTTAGCTTTTGCCAGTAACACTCTACATAATTTTTTGAATTATTTTAACCACCTTGTGCATGAATTTAAATGTTATTAAGTATCCCTTTATGTATCAGAAAGGGATTCTATAAAACTTAGTTAAATTAGAAAATAAATTGTGCTGGTATGGTGTAAATCATAGAAGCTTTTTATTTTTTACTGTAGTTCTGATCTTTTACATAGGTTCTGTCCCATCTTGTAGAAAAGGAGGCCAGAAAAACAAACTATTTCATGTAAATTTGTCACTATAAGTATTTATTGCTATACAGGCAAAGTCCCCTGAATCACAGCTAATAGTGTATTTGTGATGTGATCTGAGCTACAGTATGTGGAAAGGGCTTTGGCACAATCTAGGATATTATTCAGCATGTTTATTGAAACATGGTTATATTTAAGAGAAATGTGGATGTTGTAAAATCGACTTCTGTTAGTCTGTGAACCTATTCCAGAAAACAAATCACAGACTCTTTAATGTAACATTTATGTGCTATTATATGGTGTTCAGTAGTAAAACTGCTGTATAAAATAAGAAGTACGAAGCAGGCTTTAGTCTAGTATGTTAGAACTCAAGCCATCACGGGCCATTGGCTTTGTCTGCTCTTCCATCCCTCACAACTTTACTGACTGTTTTCCCTGCTGAGCTTGCATAGCTCAGATATCCTTGTATGACCCACGAGCAACATTTGTGTCTTTTTGTGCCGGAGGAAAATCCCTTCATTGTACAATTTATCAAAGAACATTCTAGGAAAGATGTAAAAGCTGAAAGAAGAAAAAACCTGATTTGCTAGTTTTAGAAAGCTTAATCAATTCTTAAACCTTTGGATAGGAAATACCATTTCTTCCTGATCCTTCTAGCTCTTTGTAGGAATAGTCCTGAAAAGATGTATTCACAGTTGTACACAAAGTAGATTTCATGAGCTTCCAGGTTCTATGATTTACATGATCAGTATATTCACATAGCAGTGTTACTGTATTTCACTGTCTTTCTCATATTCAGACAGGCTCTAGCTTGCCAGAGAGTTTTTGATTTTTGTTTTTAATTTTTTTTTTTTTTTTTTTCTGAATGAGCATAACTAACAGATGTTTGGTTTTGGCTCCATGTCTACATTCTTTGAAAGCTGGAGAATTAAATTGCTGACATTCAGACAACACTAATTCACATATCCAGGGAGCCTAATTTGCAGTCCCTGAGATCCCGATTCCTGGTGTTCATGAGTTTAAAAACCATTTCAGTGACACAATATAAGAATAGGCTGGGGAGTTTCAATAGTATGCTCCTGCTAAACATAATCACATTCTATAAACATCTGAGTCATTACTGGTGTGATTCATCTCTAAGCTGTATACAGCTGTGTTTCCAGTTTCAATTAACAGTCCCATAATTGCATATCCATCTCATGTTACTAATTTAGTTAATTTATTCATAATTAAGAGTATTCTATTTTCTACTAAGGTTTGTTGAGCTTAGTACATTAGAAAAAATAAAATATAAAAAAGCACCCTTAAGGATGAGGGATTTTGATTCTGACAATATCACATCAGAACAGAAATGTCATTCATGCACCTAGAGAGGAAGATGAAGATGTAAGGGATATTTTTTTCATTTCTTACTGTGGAGTGCAGAACCTTTGGAAGGGTTTTGCTTTGTGTTTGAAAGGAAATGACAGTATGAATATGGTCCTTTCTCCTTTTTTTTTTTTTAGCCTTCACTCTTTTGCTCCAAATCTAATGTAATTCCATGGTATAGACTGATAGAGCAGGTTTTATTATGTAAGAGAAATGATAACACTGAAAAAGGTGTTGCAAGAAGAGAGGTATGTAGGAGACACAAATCATCCTGCCTTTTTTACTGTCCTCCAACATTTCTATTTTACAGTACAATGTATTTAAAGACCTGTGTGATTGGGAACTGCAAGATAGCATAATTATTAAGCCTGAGACACACTCAGGAGGAAGATAAGGACTTAGTAATATTATTTATCAAATAATTTTGTTGCCTTTTCAGAAAATATCTTATATAGTACAAGAATATGGTGTGCAAAATGGTTTAGAAAACCTAGAAACAAACCTTGCTTTTGTCCACAATCTAATGATGTTCTACATTTACCATTTTAGCAGAACTGGTTACAGCTTTCCAGTACTTTGTAAATATACATACATTGTCTTCGTCATCCTCATAAGCCCAACTGGCATCAGCTATAGGAAATATCTCCAATATTAAGGAGGTTATTAAGCTACATACCCTAATGTCTATGTGTCTATGATTTTAAGGTATGTATAAATGAATGTTGTGGGAGTTTTCGGTTGGTTGGTTGGTTAGTTTGGTTTGGTTTGGGTTTTTTTTTTTTAAACCTCATCTTCAGCACAAAATGTATTTTGATACTTTTGCAGAATATTAAAAGTTCAGCTCATTTTAGTGAGGAGAACATTGAAAGTTCAGCATCCCTTTCTGCAAAAGAAAAGATGGAAGAATACAGGACAGTCTTCCCTCTTTAAAAACAAAAATATTTGTTAGTTGTCTAAGATAAGTATTATCACATTGCTGTAATCTGAAGTAAACAGAAGTCTCTCCAAGTTCATTGGAAAACATGAAATAGTCTGATCAATATTTCTCAAGCAGAGCTGCAAGTTTTTAATGACAGCTGCTGAATTGCTTCAAGATGAAAATCACAGTTGTCTGCTGCTTTTTCCTTTAATCCAATCTCCTTGATGCTCTTATTAGTTTCTGTCATTGCTTTTTTTCTCCTTGAAGCTTCCTTTCTTCCTCTTCATATAAGTGCCTTGTTAGTCATACCATCTATGAACATACCACTACATATTAAAAAAAGGGCTAGGAAGAAAATCATTAAACAAAGAAATAGGTAACACAGCTAGAAAATTTATAGTCAGAAGGAGAGGAGAGGAGAGGCGAGGCATATGGAAAAGATGCAGGTGAGGTAGGCTTTCAGTGATGGCAGTTTGGTGAATCACAACCTTTTATTTTCCTGAGGAATCTCCTAAGATCAGAGTTAGTGAAAGATACAGCCATGCTCTAAGCAGATTTCTAAAGATCTTCAAGGCAGATGATCTCATAATTTTATTTTCTTTTACTTGTCAAATATTAATGCTGGACTGGAATCTTCTGAAGATAATAAAAGTTTGAACCATTTCAACTTTTAGCTGCATACTTCGTGTATTTAGCAAATAGAATGACAGATGCAGAACTAACCTTGCTGTACAAATTCCAGGCTACCCACCCTTTTTTGATTAAAATGGTGATTAGGGTTAAAGGAGATTAGAGCAATTTGTTAGGGTCCTGTTGAGCTGCAAGCTCAAGGTAAGACACGGTGATTGAAGGTCCTGCAGAAAGATAGATTATCACAGATTGATCAATCTTCAATCTTCTATAGATTTTTACTGCCTTTGTTATTTGTGTACATTCTCCATATTTTACTATGCAAGAAGGGAAATGCATTCATTTTCTGTACACAAAAGAAAAATTAATACTTTTCCCACTCTAAGGAGAGATAGATATTCAAAAGGGAGTGCAAAGGCCTTCTAAATTTTATCATATTATTATCATACTCTAGAGGTTTGTTGCTTTTTTCTCCTTTTCCTTACCCTACATAAAATTATAGGGCAATTGTATATGGTACTTTAGATGCTAAATTTAAACCCTGTGGAATTCTGTATGCATATAAACCTATATGAATTTGTATTTTAAAGAGAATTAAACATGATTTGCTTATATGTCTGAAAAGATGTCTGAGCCACAAATAGGAAATAAATATAATACCAAATCTTGAATCATCTTCCTGCTTAAATTAAGGTTTTCAGATTAAGGTTTTGCATTCACATCAATAAGAAGACCAGGTTTAAGTTCTGAACCCCCAGGTTCATTACATACATCATGGAATTCCTTTCCCTGTTTTCCCCAGAAGACAACACTGTGCATGCGTTACTAGGATGTAAGATTTTTATCTTACATATCTGCATACTTTTACTGACACAGGAGAAAATACCTGTTCTGAAAATATTGGTACATTTTTGTGTGTTTGAGATTTGTATCTTTAAACCCAGAGGACAATTTTACTTTTTGTATACTCTCAG
The DNA here is from genome assembly GCA_027560095.1 of Chloroceryle inda. Taxonomy (NCBI): domain Eukaryota; kingdom Metazoa; phylum Chordata; class Aves; order Coraciiformes; family Cerylidae; genus Chloroceryle; species Chloroceryle inda. Next base: position 15,776 of record JANHFY010012741.1, read on the forward strand.
AACTCCTGAGGCACCTGGAACAGAAGATATGCCCATGTAGTGGATAGCATATGAGTACTGTATTACTGTGTTCGCAATTGCTGCCACTTCCAGAGTAAGCTATTGAAATGATCAGCTCCAAATATCAGTTCTGGTTTAGTCATTGTTTGTTCTATTACAGCATATGTCTGTTGTAAAAGAGAAATTAGTGTCTTTTGCAATAAATATTAGTCTTGACCTGTACTTCAGTTAATATTCCTTTTTATTTCCCCCCTCACAAAGAGTAACTCTTCAAAGACTGCTCTCTGATCCTAAGTAGTGGAATACTAGATGTCCCAGCTATCTGGACACATCTCTCTCTGGATCAGCCAATACCTAGATCTTTATTTGAAAAGTTTACTGTTATGTGAAACAAGCGTGGTGGTTCTGAGTTACTCTCGTGTGGTAAATAGATCTGTATTTAACGGACTACTCAAAAAGCTCAGCCTGGACCTTACCAAGAAAGATATCAGTAATTAAAAGATCAAGAAAAGGAAAAGGGTCATTAGGTCACCAGAAAATCAGAGTTATTCCAGTTATAAAAAACAATTTGCCCTTCTGATGGAATGCCCACATCCACTCCTGAATGTAAGTGCGATTGCTGCAAGCCTGGCCTATGCTGGCTCTGTTTATTTAAATGAAAAGCAAGTATAAGTCAGCAGGATTTATCTCCCTGTGTCCTGGTCATGTCAATCCGTTATCCTTCACTTGTGGAAAATCTTCAAAGGTTCCTGGCCTGTTATACTGAATGAATAAGTCTGTGCAGATTTGAAAACCTAGATTTGTTTCTGAGGTTTTTGTGTGTGCTGTCCTCACATTCTGAGGATTGTATAAATCCCATAAAAGCATCAGCCTCTCAAAACACTTCACTTTTTTTTTTTTTGGTTACATTTTGGGGTTTTTTTTCCAATGTTCTGGTGCATAGGTGAGCTTTGAGAATTTTAATTATGTTTGTATGAGATGAGCTGCAGAAGTATAAAAGGGTTTGAGGTGAGATTTAATTTTAGATAGCAGCTTAATTAACTGCATTTTTAAAAACAAGTGCAACTTTAATTAAATATCTCTACAATAATTTAGCTATGTAATTGAAAATTTATTGGGATAGTTCTTACAATTTATAACTCTTCCTCTTTGAGGTTTTTAAATAACAGATCATCATAATAATTTTTTTTTTTAAATCACTGGTATTTAAGCTTTTGCTAGATTTCTACCAGCTTTTCTTTTTCAAATAGCATAAAGGTGTTTTGTTTTGTTTTCTTTTTCTCCTAAATACTTTTTCTAGTTTATAGACCTTATAACAGGATCAGACATCTGAAATCTCAAGCTATAAATGATGAAAAGAAGTATTTTTCTCAGAGAAAACCTTTTCTTGAGGTTGGTTTGTTGTTATCCCACATCAGCTTTTGTCTCTTTTTCTGTGTCATACTGATGCTGGCTTACACTACTACAAAACTATCACAAGACTTTTCAGGGCACAGGTGTTGTTGGGGTTAGTTGTCAGGGAAAAGTTGATTGAGTTCTAGGTCTGCAAATTTCAGTACTGTCAAAGCTATAAGAATTAGAGGATCAGGTCTGGCAAAGAGAGAAGCAGCCTAAGTCACTTTAATCCTTTTGCAGTCTTTCATGGGAACCCACACATTTCTCCACAGCATGTAGCTTCTCCCCACTTCCCCACTCTGCTCTGAGAGACATGAAGAGACAAAGAGAGGTTGGAGTGCTGGTTGTCATCAGAGCAGAGTGTGCAGCTATTTAATTGAAACCCCATATTGTGTATCTGCCTTCTCTCATGACCAAACAACATGAGAAAATATTAACCATTTCTTTTCACAGTTGGGCTGCATCTACCTGAAGCAGAAACATAAAACATAGATGCTATATGAAACATTATATATAATTTACAATTCATTCCAAGTTATCTTACATTTCTGAACCTAGGTCAATAATCACAATCTTCCAGTGATAGCACTCAGAATTTCCAGTAGTATATGTTCTTCTCTAATTGAAATTATTTCCACTGCCCTACATTTCCCTTACAATTGAAAAGTGAATTCCATTGATACATTGCCAAAGAGACTGTTCATAATAATTTTCTTTTCCTTCCCCACACCTATTGCATGCATCAGTTGCATAAATGGTAATTTGAAGCCTTTTTAGCACAGCTGGATATTTTCATTGATTCTTTTCATCTGAGCATCATTCATTAGAGTTCCTTCATCTTTTTGTCTGCAGTGCACATTATCTAGAGAATGCTGGGATCTGTACAACAAAATAGAACAAAATGTACAAGGACTTTTAAGTCCTTCCAGTGTCATATCTGTCAGGTTATAAATTTGAGACAGAGAAAATGAGCTCATTTGCTTTCCTTCCTTGAGGTACCTATTTATCTTAATTTATTCTATGCTGACAAAGAAACTTTGAGAAGTTGCACTTTATTGTTCCATTCATCCTTCCTGTGATTTGCATTACTACTACTATTTCAACTATTCTTTAAAGTACATGCTTACTTAAATAGAGGCTGGCATTTAGAAAGTCTCAGATTTGCTTTTCGTTAATATCATGGTCTCTGTCCCACAGCTTCACCCTTTCTATCAGGAAAAACTGTATGCACATATAGAACTTTAACTTCTGGTTCTGTGCTTTTGGAAAAAAGCAAATTTACCATCACAACCAACAAGAATTTTGTAGTTAAGTGTTTTGTAAAAACTGAAATTGTTATTGTTATAAGCTTTTTGTTTGTTTGATTATTATAAATTTTAAAGTGCAAAAATTTTTGAAATTTTCTTAGTGAAACTAAAAATGTGGCTTTCTCTTTAATTTTTTCTTAATATTTTAATTTTACATCACAGGAAATGTAACCACATTTGCTGCTCAGCTTTGCCACTACTAATACAAAACTGGTGTATGAGTACTTAAACATAATATAAATAGCTGACATTGTCAAAGAAAATAATATGTGAAATAAAGTACTCACTGTTCAGGTGAGTAAAAAAAATTAGCTTTCTTGGAAGCATTACAGTAAAATTTAACTATTAGTCAAACTTTCATTTATAACTTCTTTTCCAAAGAGTAAAAGATTAATTTAGCAGACTTTAACAAGAACACTTACTTATAAGCTTGTCAGCATCTCAGATCTACTTGTTATTTGGGGAGCATTACCTGATTACCTTCACCTCATTAACTGATGAGGTTTCTTGATTAAATGATGGATTTGAGGTAAATGGTGGGTAGTCTTTTTGTCCTTTCTTTATTTGCTGTCATTTAAATGCTTTATTTGTGGTAGAAGTTGTTTGAAGTGACGTTTGATTGCTGTGTGTTCTTAAATTGTCTAGTGAAATAAAACATAAGACAGTATAATATGTAAAACAGAAAGCTGGGTAGGACTTTAGGTTTCTGAACTCATGAGCCATTTTAATATTAAGCATTTAACTGAATATTTATTCCCCTATCCATTACTTCTAAGATCATAGTCTGGCCAACAGCGATAGCTAATAAGATCTTATGATGAGAAATGTCTTGGTATCCTAAGAATAAGTTCACTGTATGAAATACAATTATTTGAACTTGACTTCTACTGTTCCTAATATTCTCTAGCTAATATATCCAGGTAACACAAGGAAAACTGTAAACAGATCATTCAATCTGCATTTATAGATTTTAAATTTATTTAAACAATAGAATTATTATAGATTTATTGGTGTCCTGGAAGTGCTGGGTTAGCAGCTGGACTTAATGTTCTTAGAAGTCTCATACAACCAAAATGATTCTGTTATTCTAGGAATATAGATACTACAGCTAATATGAATCTATTAGGGAAGAAATATTAGCTGCCAGTATAGGAGTTAGTGAATGGTTTTCCAATTAAGAAGAAAATCCCATTATTCTTGTTAAACAACTTCAAGTGCTCTTAAACAGTGACAGAAAACTGGCAGGCAAAATGGTTTTGCTGATGGAGATTAAATTAGTAAAGCATTTTCTCAAGGGAACAATATTTTAACAAGTCCAAGGTTTCATTTTAAAAATGTAAAACTAGGAAAAAAAGGACTATACTAAAATTGCAGCTTACGACAGCCTAACTTAACTTTGAAGGCACTTGTCACATTTCCAGCATTATTGATTCTATCTTGAACCATAATGCAGACACTGGATATACCTCACTTCTCTAACCTTAGAGGATGTAATAATGACTATGTATGTAGAACTGCATAGTCAATGGTGCTGAGCTTATACTGGATCAACAGGAGAAAATGTTGGTTCTGAGGCAAACTAGTTCTCTGGAGTTGAATTTGTTTGTTCCTCCTTAACGCAGTGTATTAAACCTTGTGCAACTGGATGTGAAAAACACAAAGCCAACCAACCAAAAAACCTCACAAGTGTTTTATAAAGGTGATATTTCTTCAGTTATTTTCCAGAACAACTTCAGAGGTCTTCAGGCATTCAGATTTTTGCTAGATAGAAAATCACAGGAATGATTTGGAATTTCTGGTAGACTCGTTGAAGCAAAGAGTTAATGTTTAATTTTTCTCTTGCTCGCCAATGTTCTGTACTTTTTATATATTATTCTGTACTTAAGCAGACCATATTTTTTTTAAAGTTTTCTAATCATAGCCAGAATAATTTAAGTTATGGGTTGATTTTGGAAGGAAAGAAGTAGTTGTATGCATAAACTCCAACACATAAGTTTATGTACACATATCAAAACAGATTTTCTGAGAACATGGGAAACAAAAATATGTTTGAGAGCTGACAAGCAGGTATATAATTTATTCCTGCAGTACTAGGCTATCACAACAGACATACAGATGGATAGCTAGGAAGAAACCTGTCAAAATATTTTAAATCCAACAAGTGCCTCTGTAAAGACTTTGAAGGTTTTACCAGTCTCAGTGGAAAGTATTTCAGATTGCTGCAAAAAAAGCCCACATTACTAAGAAGCACAGAATCCAGGCCAATTGTTCTGTTCTGCAGTATAAGTTTAGTTGGTGCACACTGCAGCAAAAATATTGAATCATGTGAACTTCATGAAACAGGAACACAAAACATCCTTGCCATTGAGCCACAAGTGGAGTTCTTATACTTGCACTGGTCAGAAATCATCCTAATATCCAAAAAACAAAAGGAACTGGCATAGCATAAAAGTAAATTTTATTAAGAAACCTAACCTGGAATTTTCTGTCATAACAGGCATCCTAGCAATTTTTTTTCAGCTTTAATTTTGGCCACACTTTAAAGAATGTAGGGGAGAAGCTGGCTTGCTATGAAGCAGTACAGGGAGTGGGCTTCTGAAATCTGGAGATTGTGAAATCACAGGATCACATAATAGTTTGGATTGGAAGGGAACCTTTGGCCCTGCAATGAGCAAGGACATCTTCAACTAGATCAGGTTGCTGAGAGCCCCAGCCAACCTGACCTTGTGTCAGGTTGACTTTTCTAGGAATGGAGGGATGACTGCTGGGGAAGAAACCCAAACAACCACAAACAAACAAACCCAAAACAACCACCCCCCCCCAACAGATTATATTTTCCATTTGTAAAATTCTGCTTGTAAATTAATAATTTCTAAAGTTACATGAGACTCAGTGTTGCATAAAATTCCTTTGCATGTCTCATTCAAATGTATAAACTCATTGCAGCAAATAGTGTATTGAACAAAAGTGATTTAATTTGCTTTTTACAGCCAGCATGTTTTTATTTTATTTTTTTTGACTTGAATTGTCAATAAGTTTGCATAAACTTATTTCTGTATTCAAGTTTCCTTAGAAATCCTAGCCATTCTTGATGTACCTAGCCAGGTGCCCACCAAAGCTGCTCTATGACTCCCTCTCCTCAGGTGGACATGGGAGAGGAAATATAACAAAAGACTTGTGAGTCGAGCTAAGAACAGGGAGATGACTCAGCAATTATCATCACAGGTAAAACAGACTCAGATTTGGGAAATTAGCTTAATTTATTACCAATGAAATCAAACTAGGATAATAAGAAATAAAAATAAATCTTAAAACATCTTACCCCTACCCCTCCCTTCTTCCCAGGCTCAACTTCACTCCTGATTTCTCTACCTTCTCCCAGCCAATGGTGCAGGGGGATGGGCAGTGGTGGTTGTGGTCAGTTCATCACATGTTGATCTGTCTCTCCTTCCTCAGGGGGAGGACTCCTCACACTCTTACCCTGCTGCAGTGTGGGGTCCCTCTGACAGGATACAGTTCTACGCAAACTTCAACATGAATCCTTCCCATGGGCTTCATGACCTGCTCCAGAGTGGGTCCTTTCCATGGGGTGTACTCCTTCAGGAACAGAATTCTCAAGCGTGGGACCCCCGTGGGTTCAAAAGTCCTGCCAGCAAACCTTTTCCAGCATAGGCTCCTTTTTTAATAGGTACACAGGTACTGCCAGGAGTCTACTCCAGCACAGGCTGTCTACAGGGTCACAGTCTCATTCAGGCATCCACCTGCTCAAACATGGGATCCCCCATGGGCTGCAGGTGGATATCTGCTCCACCATAGTCTTTGCCAAACGCTGCAGGGGAATCTCTGCTCCAGTGTCAAGAGCACCTTTTCCTCCTCCTTCTTCACTGACCTTGCAGAGTTCTTTCTCTCTCACATATTCTCACTTCTCACTCTGCAATTGCCATTGCACACAAATTCCTCTCTCTCTCCCCCTGCCCCCCCACCTTAAATATGTTGTCACAGTGATACTGCCACCATTTCTGATGGCCTTGTCCTCACCCAGCAGTGGATCTGTGTTGGTATTGGCTCTGTCAAACATAAGGGAAGCTTCTAGCAGCTTCTTACAGAAGCCACCCCTGTAGCCCCCCTCGCTACCAAAACATTGCCACAGAAACCCAATGCGTGTACCAACACCCTCGGTCATTTGGACTGTGGGATTGCTCCCCTAATTTTAATGGCATCAATTTTAATTTGTGATTAGATAATCACAAACAGAAACCTATCTAATGGAAAAGTCACCTTTTATATTGTCATATGATGGTGGTGTTGGTTTTGTTGTCTTTTTTTTTTTTTACTTTCTGTAATTTCCAAGAAGAAATTTAAATCTCAGAAGTGTTAAAGTATCTTTATATTAGAATATGACACCTGATCTTAGAGCATTAAAGCAAATGCAACTTCATTGTCAGTTTTACTTGAAAGTAGAATCTATCCTTATTTCTTAAAATTTACACATGGTTCTGAGATGCTCTTTCATTGATTTTTAAAAAAAATTTACAGAAATAAGTTGGACATTTCATAGAGATCACTCTTAAGTTTTATGACTTATAAGAATGGTTTTACCTTTTTTCTTGTGGAATCCTTTCTTGAGCAAGACCTACACAATTAAGTCTTTTGTAAATAGATTTATTTTCAAGAGAATTCTCATGAGTTTCTTTTATTTACCCAACTTGAACACTATGTGTCAACTTGCCACTGTGATAACAATAGCTTGTAAGTTAGACATTCAGAAAGGGTTTCTGACTTAGTGAATTAAAGGTTTGCAGTTACCAATTAAACTGCCTGTCATTTTATTATATAGTGCCACTGCACAGATACTACAAATTCAGGTGTTGAAGCTGGCTTCAGACTGTGTTGGAAATCTTGTCTTTCCTTCTGTGATTATTCCTTGTTTCACAAAAAGTTGCACTGCACTTCCCTTCAGTGGTGCTTCACCTTAGGTTCTCCATCTTAATCCTCCAAGATCTATTCTTAAAATTTCCCAATTTTCTGCTTTTAGGAACAAATAAGTAATAAGGCAAGCCTTCAGCAAAATAAATTATTTACTTGCAAAAACCAAATTGATAAAATACAGATAGCTGTGAAAATAAGGTGGTAAATTTAAGAGAGTTTTTTTGTGGCATTTGATTATAATCAACAAAATCCTTTTTCAAAATGTGATGTTATCTCGAGGTGAAAGGTTATTTTTCATATCTGAAGCTGTGTAACAATAAATGCATTTTTAAAACTCTATTATATTTATGTTCCAGAGTTTGTTGCATTCATTTTCAAACTGATATGCAAAAGTTATGTTTAATGTCTGCACTGATATAAATAGAGCAGTCAGCTTTGCAAAGAAAGGACTAATAAGAGATGTAAGAAGAAAACTCCATGTAATTTTACTGGAATTACTTGAATAAAATGTATGGCACTTACCATGTGCATATGATAATATGCTTTTTTGACACATATGAAGTGATAATTTTCTTGAATGCATGTATACACTGTGATCCTTCATGACAATATAACTCAACCTTTATTATATGATGTCCTACTTTCTCTTTAGATATGTGGTATAATATTTAAAAGTATAAACATATTTTCTTCTCTAATAGATTAAACTGTGGAAGTGAGAGAATTTATCTTCCAATTTAAATTAGAAAGAATTTTGTATCATTCTGGTTTAGCAATATGGGCTATATATAGCTTGGGGTTTGCTTTCATGTTACTTGAATTTAGCTCACAGATTAGAAAGCTAAAATTTATAGACTCTGACCTGCTGCAGGATGAAGACAGTTCCTATCACAAGTATCTCATACTATTAAATGAGTTTTGTCATTATCTTAATCAGTGTAGTATCACTCTGATCAACAATTCTTTCCATTTGAATTCTTACTTGCCTAGAGTCACTGTCTTTCAGCATCCTATACCTATGTCTGCCACTGAGAGAGAAAGTGGCTCTAGTGAAAATCAGGAGCTGCAGTTGTATACAAAGTGCCTGATAACAGGAAGCATTAAGCATTGATTGTATGGATGTTCCCAAGCTTGAGCCACTGCTGGGATGTAGAACATTCTGCAGAAGTCATCGAGATTGAGAGGCCATCTTCCAAAGGTTCATTGGACAAAAGCAATTTTAAAAAGTTTGTTTAATCCATCCAGTCAGTAATCTCATGAAATGAAGCTTTAATGTTGTGTCAGCACTTGATGGAGCAAGTAGTTTTAATACATCTTAAAACAGTGTAATATACTATTGAGATTGCCTGTTGTAAGAATATGGATGAAACAAGAAAAATATGTGAACAGGCCATGCTGTAATGAAACTGTCCATTTTGACATCATCTTACTGGTTTTACCCTGTGCAGCTAAAAGAGAAAACAAATGGTTATCTGTTTTGGGAAGTTTCGGTACTAAGGATTATTTAGAGTGAATAGACTTATCACTATTGGTGTAACTAACTGTCAAATAGAAGAAGGAGGAGGGAGCAGAAAATACAAAACAGAAGAGATATGGGATTAATACAACAATTTCTGCATGTAGAATCCTTTAGTATGCATTATTACCCTTTAGTGTCCTCCAGTAAACAACATTTTTGTCTTACCTTCCACCCTCCTGTGCTTTCCTGTATTCCCCTTCCTCCATGCATTCCTTCTGTCACTCTTCCCAAAATGTCCTTCTTTCCATTCAAACTCACTTAGGAAAATTAAACTTTATAACAGTCATATTTATGCATATTTATAGAGAATTATTCTGAGGTGTCTGCTTTAGCATGAGTGGAATTGTCTCATGAGATACATAGTTCTCTTAATTTCTGGTTGAGGAAGGCTGATTTAGCTGCTTCACCGTAGGACTCCTGAGTTAGGACAGGTAAATCTCATTTACATACTGTTCCCTCTACACCTTTTTGCATGATATTACATATGTAGCAGCATACTCAGTTTTAAGTAATTTTTCATCTTTTATTTAATAAATGTTAAATATTTTCACTGCATTTGGGGTAGTGACATGGGTTTAGAAGTGTGACTTGAAATTATAGAATAGAATTAATATTCTCAATAACAAATTAAGGAGAAAAGAAAGAGAAAACAGTCAAAAACACTCAATTGGAACTTGAATTCTCTAGAATACTGATGGAATAATAATCCCAGAGGAGTCAGTGGAAGGAAGCTGAAAATGGTGGAAGAAAAAACTTCAGAATCATAATCAGCTAAAAACAGTGCTAAGTAAAGACAATCCTGAATGAATCCTCTGTTTCTTTTAGAAGTAACCTGAGTAAAATACGGGTCTGGGCCATGAGCTTCTTACTTGCAGTGATGAGCAGTTATTACCAAAACTAATGATAGTTATGGCACTGGAGATTCACAGATCTGAAAAAAAGGAGCAGTAAAACTAATATAATAAAATATCAGTGAAAGTGAGAGAATATAACTGGAGCTGTAAAAGAATAGTCTTCACTGGTGGCGCTCAACTAATACAGGAAATTGCAGACATATGTTCTGGAGCAGCTACAAAATAAAACATTTCTTGCATGACACTCTACTTACAGTTCCCTTACACGAAAGCTACATTCCCATTGGCACAAAAACTGTGTATGTTAACTGACCTTTCAGAAACAAATGGCATTTTCAATGCAATATGAATTTATTTATTAGATTTATGAGATAAAAATTATAAAGAGGGAAAAAGAAGAGCAAAAGAAAACGCACCTCAGGGATTCATTATAAAACATTAATAAGAGCATTTTCAAGTAAAGTACAAAAAAATAAGAGTGGATTTTAAATTGTTTAGAAATATTTTAAAACTGAATAGAAAGGAGACAGTTTAGTTTCAAAAATGTAGGAAGTATAATGAAGAGAAATAGTATTTTAGCAGAGAAGATTAAATAATAATAAAAAAGCACAGAACCAAGTCATTTTACACCTTCCTGATTTAAAATATTTGAGGAATTATCTGTATGTAGAACAGATGAAACCATGTGGAGATTAAGAGGGAAAGAGGGAGGAAAAGGGTGGAACTGAGCTTCTATTAAATTACTTGTGTTTACAATGCCTTCAGTAGAGGAAACCATCGTTATTTTAGATTTGAAGAAAACACAGGAAATGCTTATGAGTGTATGATGCTAATGACATTTTACAATTCTGGAAACAAGAACTTTTTGTGTGAAATAGTACATATGTTCAGCTTTACAAATAATTTGCATTGGACTGCACTCCATCCCCCCTCCCTCCCAATAATTTTAATTTCTCATTTGGGGAACTAGGGTTTTCCCTAAATTTGATACGAGTATGTTGTATAAGAGGTGAAAAACTGGAGTTTGTATTTGAAGGAATTCCCCTTCTGTTGCTCCAGACATTTGAAAACCAGGTTTCTCCTTATTTTCTCCAACATAATGATTAAAGTGGATATATCTTAATATATAAGCTGCTTATGATATTTAACATAAATAACATGGAAAGCACATAGCAGATTTTTTTTTTTCTTATAGATAATGTTTATGACAGTTTATAATCCGGAACCCTCCAAACACCCTGTGTTTTTAGCACAATTAAATCAGATCTAGTACCACTAATACAGCAGAAATGTATATATTCATAGTAGGAAATGAGGAGACTAACTATCTTTTCAGATTTGTTCTTGTTTCCTGATTTCCTAAGACTTTTGTTCCTCAGTTTTAACTGCAGTAGTTCACACAACCCTTCATTGTACGTCACCATCATTCTTGTTAATTTCTCCAGGCTCTCTCCAATTGATCCACAGGTCTCTTGGTTATGGTGCCTAGAGATGATCACAGTATGCCATCTAAAAGTCTTATGGATGATGAGTAATCCTGAAGGACAAACAGACTGTTATTAAAAAAATCATCTGTGGAAACATTTCAAAGCATATAGTGTGCAGGTGCCTTGATCTCAAAAGTAAGATTTGATCTCAGAAAGAATATATGCCATGCTGAGCTCTACACTTGATGGTTTTATTTACCGCAGAACACATTCTGTCCCTAGTTGCAGACGCCCAGTTCCCACTGACTTTGAAAATGTCAGACTGCATCAAAGTTAGATTCATTTTAAGATCAATAACGTTCCAGCAGGGTAGCATATACATTTTCATTTCTCTTTTCCCCAGGTTACAATGCAGAACCTAGTATATATAGTTTCAGCTTTGTGCTGAAGGCAGAACAGAAATCACTGAACCTATAGGTCTGCATAGCCAAGCTCTAAGGAATATGTTTTGTAGGGCGGTGTAGAAGATATACAAAGAAGAGCTTTAAACTAGGAAAGATGGGATTGGAAAAGGAGACAGTTAAGAATTTAGGGATGAGGATTAAAGAGCAGACCAGTATGGGTGACACTGTAGTGGGTGTCTGCTATAGGCCACTTGACCAGAAAGAAAAATTGTTTGAAGCCATTTACAGACAGCTAGAAGTAGCCTCATGTTCATGGGCCTAGGCCAAGGTGTCCATGAAGGACTAGCCTGATTATCTACTGAGAGGACCAGACAGCAGTTTATAAACAATGCAGTAATTCCTGTGTAGTACTGATGAAAACTTCCTGAGACAACTGATACAGGAGCCAGTGAAGACACACTCTGCTGGACCTCATACTCACATCAAGGAAGGGCTCACTTGGGATGTGAAGGTCAAAGGCAATCTTGGCTGCAGTGACCATGAGTCCACAAGCCATGAGTTCAGGAGAGCAGACTTTGGCTCCTTCACAGTCTTCTTGAAAGTATCTTGTGGGATAAGGCTCTGGGAGGAAGAGAGGTACAAGAAAGTTGGTTAGTATGCAAGGATCACCTGAAAGCTCATGACTGGTCTATATGGAGAGCAGGAAGTCAGGAAAGAAGTCAGGTAAAAATTCCAGGTCTGTATGGATGAACAGGGATCTCCTGACAAAACTCAGACATAAAAAGTACTATACAGAAAGTGGAAGCATAGAAAAGTAACTTGGAAGGAATCGAGAAGCACTGTCCAAACGTACAGAGATGTGGTTAGAAAAGCCACAGTCCACATGGAGGGGAATCTAGTGGTGCATGTCAATGGGAATTTATATATATTTGAAGCTAATGTAAATTGCGAATTGAAAAATTTTGTTTTGTGAAAAAAACAAACGGTAGCTGTCATCTTTTGTAAAATTACTTTCTTGTTATACAATGAAATTCTGAAATAGATTTGGCAGAATAACAGTTCAGATTGATTAAATTAGATACCAAAAGCAATATTAAAATAGAATTAATGTGGCTGGGAAGTCATGAATTTGAAACCTGTGTTAGTAAAAAGCTCAAGAATGGGGCACTGCACAGTGGTTTCTCACACTTTGAAAAAGCCATCTCCATGATCAGCTCATATCAGCTGCATGGAGTATTTTATACCTAACAAAAGTGCATGAATAGAAATGAGGAACAGACAGTGATGTGAAAGCCAATTCCTTTGCAGAACCGCCACCAGCTTGTGTGATGGCATTTACAGGAGCAGTGGAGATGTCAAAGGCCTGGCCTCTCAGAGAGTATTTTATATCCAAACCAAAACAAGTAATGTTTTCTAAGAAAACTCTTTCTTTAAGATGTTTGTTCTTAAGATTTCACGGGGCTTATAACTGTTTTATTCCCTGTAAATTCAAACATTTTTGTTATTTGAGCTGTAAGACATTTTTCCTTAGCCAGAGATATACAAGCCCCGAATTTCACTGGTTTGGGATTATAAAACAAAGGCCTAGAAAGCAATGTGTGGTTAAGCATATTAAGTCAAGGAGGTTGCTCTTTTATTTACTGTTTTCTAAGGCTCTGTGTCCAGGGGTTTAAGATGTTTCTTGAATTTTTATTACATTATACTCTCCTTTTTTACCCGAAGAACAAAAAAAAAAAAGCCATCAAAGTACAATACATGCATCCTCCTAGAGTGCAGGATTTTTTTTTTTTTCACTGAAAGGAGAACTACATGAAGTCACTCAATCTGCTGAAGAGTACAGTCCTACCATGACACAGAAATCTTATAATGTGAATTTAGTCTTTGCAACAGCTGTAAATGCATGAGAGTAACATTACAATTATCAGTTGTTTTTTTTATTTCACATGGAAAATAAATGCACATCATGTTAATTTTACAGTCTCAAAAGATTTCAGATTACAGAACTTTTCACCAAGAAACTGATTGTCCTTTACTGTGCTTTCAGCTCAGTAAATATCAAGACTTAAACCTGAAGCTTGGCTGCTGAGAGCAATGGCTATCAATTGCCTTTTCCCCAGCTGGTCCTCATTAACAGCACAAAGTGGGCTTATTTAAATCCATCCTTATCTCCCAATATACAAGGAATGGCAAGCAGCTGACTTCAGTAGCTAATAGAAGTACAGTAGATCAGATCTTCCTGTTTATTGATTTGTGAAGAAGAGCCCTGTCCTGTTTTGGCAGTTCTGAGTCAGTGAGAGGAGAGGGAAAGAAAAATAAATAAATAAAAGAAAAAAGAAGCTTTTCAGCTCTTGGGAGGAGAATTTCTGGGTTAACAGTACAGAGGGTCTTGTAGAAGCCAGTTTCCTTTGATATGCAGTCAAACTGGATGTGAATGGCGTCAAGGTCAGGAGGCAGTGGAAATGCTATGAATATGGTGGTGTTATTTTAGTAAGTATTGTATGTATGCATGTTTATTACTACAAAAAAGTGCCCTTCTCTTTTCATGAGCAACGCCTTTGGTAAAGCAAGTTTTGAAAAAGGAGTTTGTGTGTCACTTTGCTGCTGCACTAAATATAGCTGTTTAGAAGAGAATCTTCTATTCTTTTCTTGCCGTTTTTCCTCAGAAACCCAGCTGTGTTCAGCTACTCAACAATTGTCTTAACTCTCTGTATTTTGCAAATTTTTAACTAGTGGTCTCATTTTTACTGTCTTATGTTAATAAGTAGTAAAAATTGTTACTCACCTTCATATAATTTGCCTGCATCTGGGGTAGCATAATTATGGAATTAGTGTCTGTATATTATGTTGCATATGCCTATCTAAAGGCATATGCCCTTTGAAAAAGAATATTATTCTGATCTCAGAAGACTTTATGTCGATGACTCTACAAGAGGCTAGGGGGTGCTAATTTAACCCCTGTTTATTATATAAACATCATTATTTCCTTGCTTATCAGCTATTGTGAAAAAAAAAAAGGTATTACAACATAAGATTGCAGTTTAAAAATTAGGACAAGAATAAAATTATTACATCTTTTTTGCAGGAAATAGTCTTTGCAAGATAGTAATGCTTTCAAGCAGGGAAGTGTGTCTAATGAATCTTTTTAGCTTTTTCACTAACATAGCAGCAGCCGAGCTAAACTGTGCTATAGTAGAGCAAACATGTTTTTGTTACACTGTCATTTAGGAAGAACTGTAGTTTTCCGTTTGTGCTTTTTTGCTCAAGAGTGTGTATTTGAACATTTACCATTCACATTGTCTAAAATGCAGTCACATGCTAGATCTCTTTGAAAAGCACTGCAAGAGACATTTGAATTCATCGAGATACATAAATAGTATTTAATAGATACTCAACATTTTAGTATTTTGTTATGCTCTTTTCTTCATCCTTATAAAAGGGTATGTCCAACCAGAGGACTGTAATAGGGAAGTGAATTGACTCCTAATTCAGGTCTGATTCTTGGAATTAGTTTGGAACCCACTGAAGTCTCTTTCTGAATTGCCTCTAGGCTAACAAGCATGGAGGCATTCATGTACTCACCTGTGATGTTCCCTAATTTGCCTTTGTTTTCTTACTACACATGATCAGTATCTTCATTGAGCATTTGTCTGTGACCATTTAAGATTGACAAATAGGACTTGAATCTGTGTTCTCTAAATGTGCTGAGCACAGACAGGCCTTCAGCCAGTCACCTTCCCTCACACAGCATTGGAGTCACTCATTTTGCAGAGTACATTTTAGCCTAGAGATCAGAGATCTTCTGTCTGGGAAGTAAGCATCCCCGAGGTAGTTTCCTCCATGGAACTTGTGCAGTTGTCCATTGAAGCTAGCCCCTCTTGGCTGCTTGCTTAATAGTTTACTGGGATTTTCAAGGGTAAAGACAAAACCAATCTTAAAACTAACATCTGGGTTTTTTTCATGCAGTACACCAACCCAACAGAACATTAGCAAAAACATGTTTTTCAAAGGCTTTTCCAAGGGAATGGGTTGAGGGGCTATCAGCTGACTGATTAAAAGAACAGAAATGTTTGCACCAGACGCTCTTTGGTTACCCTTATTTCAGCACCCAGCTCAAATATGATTATCATGTCCACTTTAAAAGAGATTACTTTTTTCACATGCTGATTTATAATAGTGTGCACTCAAAAAAAAGCACTTTTGAGGTAGTTCTGTAAAAATTTTAACATAAAGGAATGTTTCTGCTTTCAATATTGGCAAGCAACACTTGTATTCTTTTCAGGTATATAAAGTCAGGACAGTTTGCTATACCTTTATTTATCAGTCATTTAATTTTCATCTTGTTCTACCATCAGTTAAAGTTAGTGGGGTGAGAAGGGGAAACACCAAAAAAACAAACCCAAACATTTTGACCTCCTCTCTTTTGGATAATACAAATAAAAACTCAGTTAAACCCTGAGGGGCAATGATTGTTGCAGGAGCCTGCCTGCTTAATTTTAAACAGAATGTTGTCTAATGAAAAATGTATCTGACTATAATTGATACTTGTTACTTGTTTAAAAAGAGTCATTCTCTTTCTTCTGTCTTAACAGGTGGCCATTGATGAGCGCATCAGGCAACTGCATGAAGCTCACAGGGATTTTGGCCCTACTTCCCAGCATTTTCTTACCAGTGAGTAATTTCCTACTTTTCTTGCTCAGCTTGCACACATAGTTAATTGATATTTATGCAGCCATGTGCTGGTTATTGTTGCTATGTGTGTCTATTTTATATTGTATTATAATGTATTTCCTTTTTTTTTCATTACTGTGAGCAAAAGACTGTTAAATAAGTTCATATAGTCCAAGGCAAATGGAAAATATCTGTCTCTATCAATTCTGTTTGTCCATACATCTGTCAATTCAAGGCTAGTGTTCATTCTTTTAAGGGTTCCTTTTAGGACCAGCAAATTAATATAATACAAAAAAATTATAAGGATTTCCAACTATTGTAACCCAGAAAGGACTAATAAAAATAAATTTGGTTTATCTGTTCAAATAAATTCAGCTCTAAAAAGGGGCAAAATAAGGCCTGCAAGAAAAATAGTTTGCAGTATTTGATCACTTAGCAGAGCAGTGAGAGGATCAAAACAATAGTGGGAAAGTTGCTAGAAGGGTGGTAGTTAAGTAAACTTTTTACAACTCTGCATAATACTGCCAGTAATATTCCCACTCCACCTCCACACGCACCCTTTTATCAAGGATGTTTTGAAGTACGCTAAGAGACAACTTGAAACACCTTCAAAGCTCCCAGGCAGTGACTAAAGTGAAGCTTCTTAAAGGCCATGTATTTTCTATTGTACTTCAATTAAGGAAAGTAAACAGTAAAACTTTACCTAGGAGATTATATCAGCACAATGAAGCACAGTCACAGGGTAATGGTCTCCTACATGCAGAGGGACAAGCTATCCAGACATCAGAAATAGATATTAATATGATTGCATGTTCACAGTGGGGTAGAGGACAAACTTTTCTTCAGCTGATATCGCATTGTAAGGTTAATTGGTTAACCATTTTAAACTTAAAATCTCAATGGGAAATTGAAAATTCTTGGTGAGGTGAACTGCAAAGTCAATGTTGTGCCATATAAGCATAATACAGGCTCACAATGATTCAATCCTGCATCTTATTTTATCAAAGTATGATCCTGTGAAGAAATAAGCCCTATTTTGTAATTTCTACTGGTTTTTTTCAAAAACTCTTTTAATTAACTCTTAATCATTGGGAATAATTTGTCATATTTGACACATAGTGTATTTCTGGTGAAAGAATAAATTTGAAGGGTAAATTAAGCAAACCTATACTGCAGTCTGGAGGAGACCAGAGTGACCTGAACTACATTTTTCCAGTGAACACCACCGTTACTGTTCTCTGTGTTGGTGCTGAGTGCAGCCAGGCAACTTGTGTGACAGTTATGTCCTAAGCTCATTCTGCCTTATTACTGATAAACTAGATCAATCAAAACTTGCTCAGTGTTAAGACAGTCACCTCTTTTAGCCCACCCACGATTACTGAGACAACACAGTGTTCTTCTATCTACTAACCAGCAAAGAGTGAAAGTCTTTCTGGGCATTTCTGACCACTTGAGGATCACTTTAGGAAAAGGAGCCAGGTGGAAACATGTTGACTTTGGAAACACTGAAGAAAAAAGGACATATGCATTTGTTTGTTCGTTCTCTTTCTCTTACATATGTGTGGAAATACATATCCTTATAAGTGCATGCAAAACATCAGGTATCATCTACAGAATCCTTCCCCAAGTATAAGTGTTTCAGTTACTGAAAATTGCCAGTGCATCTATCAGTGCCATCTTACTTAAGCATCAAATTCCAAACACATTACATTCCTTGGTATCATGTACACCTGAGGAAAATACCATGCTTTAATGTTTTTCATATTCTACCTCAGCTTCATCCCTACACTGATGGGTGCGCATCTATTGGAGAGATGGAGCTGCAGGAGAGAGTGCCAGAGTTTTCACCATCTAGCACTAGTATTGTTTCTGTATCAGTATTTTTGGGGAATGAACAAGTCAAACATAAGGGGTGCCAAACAGAACAGTGTGGGTCAAATGAAGGTGAATTTAATTGCTTGTAAGTGATATTTCAGTGTATGGCATACACAGTCCAAGCTACGGTCTAGCTATGGAAACAACAGTGAAGAGATGAATCATGTTAACTCTGTTCTCTGGTTTTGTTTTGTAAGCTCAACTCACAGAGCATTTATATTTAAGGAGTTAAGATACTAGTAAGATCAACTCAAACTGTAATAAGCAAAGAAAATAAGCAATTTATTGGCTATTTCATACCTAATTTATGTTCCACTAATAATCAGTTCATCTTCTCAAATGCATCATCAACTTTCCCTCTGTCATACAAGCTTGCTCACCTTAAGGTGTGAATGATGACCTTCAGCTTCCAACTGTGTTTATATACTTAAATGAAAAATTGTACTTTTAGAGCTGATCTACCTTTAAGTAGTTCTGCAAAAAGGATGGTACTGTAGTTAAATTCACATTAAATCAGGAACTGAATTACATTTTTTCCTTATCTGGAAGAAATAAGTATGAGCTGCTAATCTACAGTAATGTTTTTTATGTGTTTCTATCTATTATTTTATATACAGAAATTATAGTGTCATGTGTCTGTTTCTGCTTGGTTGGGACTGAAGCTGCATAGGGCTGTTGAAAGCCTAGCACAAAGTAATGGGAGAGTGGTGCAAGGACCTCATATTTGTCATGCCCTGTGCAAGCAAGGAATCAAGTGATGGTTTCTAAACGCTTGCAGCCCACTCTAAGAGCTATTCTTACAGATACTTCTGAGAGAGATGGGAAGGAAGGTATGAGCTAGAGAGATAAAGAGTGGAAAAAGGAAAAAAGCAAAAAAACAAACCAACCAACCAAAAATAAACAAACAAAACCACACACACAAAAAACATTGTCCTTTCATGTAGTTCACCCTTTCCACTTTTTCTTCTTCTAAATAATCAGGTGACAGTGTTTATCTCTACTGTGGCATGGGAAAATTCAGACATTTCCTGGCTGTGAGTTAAAGTAATGACAAATGAGTTAGTACACACTTGTGTCCCTATAGTAAGACTCTGGGTTGCCCTCAGGTATAAAGGGCTCTCATCAAAACCAGCCCTTACTTTGCTGCTAGAACATGATCTGGACTCTCTCCAGGCCTCCTACATTTTCTGTTGTGCTCTCTCACCTCAGCCCTTGATCTTCTGATCAGTCCTTCATGCTTCCCCAAACTCATTTCAGTGTGTTCGTCTCTGCAGAGTCCCAGTTCCTCCTCAGTTTGTTCCTTGCCAAGGACAGAGGTGCTTGGCATTCACAGCAATAGTTGTTAAGATATAGCTGGTAAATGTATTACATGTGCAAGCCATTGTATCACTTATCCATTTAGTTTGTTAGTTTTTAAGGTTTTGCTGTTTAATTAGAATGATTTAAATCATGGTGTTAAAAAAGAATAACAAAAAAAAAATCTTTCTGTTACAGAAAAACTGGTAAATATTTAGCAAAGTAATTAAAAAATCTGTGATCCTTTCATATATGATAGTGCTTAATTTGGAAACGATATACAGTAACTGAAGTGCAAAAAAAAGTACCTGCAAATGTCAAACATAATGCCAACTCCAGAGTTTTCAGTGACTTCTCTTCCATGACTTTACTTTTTTGACTTTTATTTTCTATGTGATGCTGTCTCTTACAGAAAAAAATAAAAAGGAGGGGGGGAGTGTCATTGTCTCTTATTGGAGGACCCACCTATATTTGTCACAACAGTTATGACTTGATTTCAGGATTGATGTCAGGTTGTTTTTGGTATAATTTGTCATGCTAGCCAGCCTCCTGTCAATCCTATTTTTAATGTGATAGCTTATTCATGTGCATTAGTTATGATCACTGAAAAATAGAAGGTATTACATCTTCTAAAAGCATAAGCAAACCTTGTAATTTACTGCCCAGCTCCAATATGAGACATCTGTTAGTATGCACAGCATGTCAATGAAGTGAGTTGATGAAATAGTGCTCAGATATAACTGTCAATTACTTATGAGCATGACTGGGAGATCCCAGGTGCTGCTTGTGATTCCCAAACTCAGAGAAAATGAACTTTCATCAGGGTGAAGAACCTAGAAATACAAGGACCAGGAAGAATGTTCGGGTTTGAAAGTCTAAAAGGCTAATTTACATCTAGCTAACATTTTGTGATTGGTATTTACAAGGCTACAATTTTTTTCTACCTGGATACTTCAGTACCAGACTTTTAAATCTGTATACCAAAATATGTGCTAGGAACTGCATTTTACCTGTTTTTAAATGACAGCTAACTATGCCTTTAATTTTGGACTTCCAAGCAAGAACAGTACTGACTTCAACATGAAATGAGGCAGCCATAGCAACTTTCAGTAACAGAAGGGTTACAAATGCGGGAGCCAACAGTTTATATTGCAAGCTAGTGATCAGAGAGCATCTACAGCATTTTATGTCAGATAAATGTTGCTTAAAAATAAAAAATATGATCACAGGAGTGGGCTATGTAATCTAGGTCTCTCCTCAGGATAAACTCAGAGACATTAAGGTCCAGATCTGGTGGGGTTTTTTTTCTTCTTCTTTCTGTGCCTTTGTGTTTTCCTTCAGGTATTTAGGCCACCCTCCTGAGAAACTGGAGATGCAGGTCTGAATTCCTTCAAGCTGGGAGAGAAGCCAAGTACTCATTTCTCCCACTTTATGGGTGAATACTTAAATTATTATGCACAGCAAAGACTAGTGAAGTATTTTCTTGCACAGGCAGATGTCTTTGAAAGAGCAGGTCCTGCTAATTAAAACATCTAACTCTGAAAATGACAGGGCCCTGGGATTCTTAAGACACTTTACCCATCTACCTCATAGATTATTTTCCAGTGCTAACAACAATATCTTTCTTTCTTATTTCTCACTGCATACATTATAGTATGTTGTCTTCCAGATAACACTTTCGACATGCCGACACTAAAGGCTCTGTCCATTTGTCTATGTCTTTTGGATATATGATAAATATTTTTAGACATCAGATTGAATATTTTGAATAGAAAATATTACCAGATAGATAAACAGAAGACATGTGGTTACAAAACTAACTCTGAGAACTCTCTGCAAGCAAAGGCACTTTATTACTTCATTTAACTATGGTCATACTAGCTAGAGAATCTTGACTGCTAAAAAGTTTTTTCTGCTTTTGTATAAATGCAAAATGACCATATGTGGTTCTAAAAAAAGGAAAAAAGAAAACGATTACAGTACCAAAAAAAAAGTTCACAGGTCTTGCCATTGTTATTATCATTTGTAGCAGCACTGGGCACCAATTCAGCCTCAAAACTTATGTGACGAGTAAATCAGATTGAAAGTTAGGGGGAAATATCTTCAGTCTGTTTCTTCCTTATTTAGAGTATTGTGACCGTAGCTACAACTTTTGGTAGTGCTAGCCTATTCCTAACTACTGAAGGTTTTCAACAGAAATATTACATTGGCATATCTTGTTTATTCTTACTTTTGGAATAGAACTAGTAGAATTCATTTTACAGTGCAAGTATGTCATCAAGTCATGATCACCAGTCCTCTTGTGGGCTTTAATTTTTCCAATATCTTTTCTTCTTGGGAAACCAGAGAATGTCTCCATAAAACTTAATCTACTTGATTCACAATGAAACAGGATTTATAGAATTCCAGCTTTATATCAATGTTCTCTTTCCTGCGCTTTTATGCTAAGTGACCCTTTTCACTGTAATATATTGGGATATAAATTACTGGACAAAATTACTAAGCCAGTTTTCAAATTATTATGTTCTCCCTATCTTTTCACCTGGAAGCAAGCAATTTTTCCTTGTAATTAATATCCTGTGTTTGTGGAAAAACAAACAAACAAAAAAACCCTTCCAGTAAAAGATACACTACAATAGTAGTTAAAAGTAATTCATTCTAAATCTCCATCTACTGTGTTCTTTGTTTTCATTTGTCATCAATTTAAAAATGCTGTGTAGCATTTATTTTAATGTAGAGGGGTTTTTCTGAAAGGAGTGGTCAGGAAAATTGCCGTCTTATTTTTTTAGAGAAGACTAATTTTTTTATTTTATCCGTCGTTATTAAATCCTATATTCTGCAATGCTAAATAATTTGCAAGTAATCATATATTATTTTTTATTCTTACTAAGACTGAAAAGATGGGTCATCGCCTGTTATACTTTCATCCACTGTCTGAATTATTGTGTTGCTAAGACAGAATCTTTACCTCAGTATTTTTTCATTTTTTTGGAGTAACATGGGATCTGTGAAGCCTAAACAAAGACAGTTTAAAAAAAAAAGACAGTTTACATTCCTTAAAAGAAGGGGCAAGCATCTCGGGATGAATACAGGAATCTCATTTGGTCACGCAGAGGAAAAATTAGAAAAACAAAGGTAAAAAAAAGGCAAAAGCCCAGCTGGAGCTCAATCTAGCCACTGTTGTAAGGGACAACAGAAAAAAAAAAAACCAAACCAATAAAAAGAGAGCTAAGGAGGATTTCCATCCTTTATTGGATGCAGGTGGGAACATTGCAACCAAAGATGAGCAAAAGGCTGAGATACTTAATGCTGCATTAGCCTCTGTCTTTATTAGTTACACCAGCTACTCCCAGGGTCTTCAGCTTCCTGATCTGGAAGATGAGGACAGAGAGCAGAACAACCACCCCATAATCCATGAGGAAACAGTTAACGACCAATTGGACATTCGCAAGTCTATGGGTCAGTATGGGATCCACCCCAGAGTATTAAGGGAGCTGGCAGAAGAGCTCGCCAAGCTTCTATCATTTATCAACAGTCTTGGCTAACCTGGGAAGGTCCCCAATGACTGGAAGCTTGCCAGTGTGACTCCCACCTACAAGAAGGGCTGGAAGGAGGATCTAGGGAACTACAGGCCTGTCAGCCTGACCTCGGTACCTAGAGAAATTATGGAGAGGTTCATCTTGAGTGAACTCCCATGGCAAGTGCAGGACAGTCAGGGGATCAGGCCCAGCCAGCATGGGTTCAGCAAAGGCAGGTCCTGCTTGACCAACCTGATCTCGTTCTACGACCAGGTAACCTGCCTAGTGGATAAGGGAAAGGCTGTGGACATTGTCTACCTGGACTTTAGTAAGGTCATTAATACCATCTTCCACAGCATTCTTCTAGACAAGCTAGTGGGTCTTGGCATAGACAGGTGTACTCTTCACTTGGTTGAAATCTGGCTGGCCAGACAGGTCTAGAGAGTTGTAGTAAATGGGGTTAAATCCAGTTGGCAGCCCAAGGGCTCAGTTTTGGGGCCAGTCTTGTTCTATATCTTTATCAATAACTTAGATGAGGGGACTGAGTGCTTCCTCAGCAACTTTGCAGTAAACACCAAATTTGGTAGGAGTGTTGATCTGCCTGAGGGTAGGAAGGCTCTGCAGAGGAATCTGGACATGCTGGATTGATGGCCTGATGCCAGTTGTATGACAGTTAACATGGCCAAATGCCAGGTCCTGCATTTTGGTCACAACAACCCCAGGCAAGGCTTGGGGAGGAGTGGCTGGAGAGCAGCCTGGCAGAAAAGGACCTGGGGGTGCTAGTCAACATCAAGCTGAACATGAGCCAGCAGTTTGCCCAGGTGGCCAAGAAGGCTGACAACATCCTGGCCTGTATCAGAAACAGTGTGGCCAGCAGGAGAAGGGAAGTGATTGTGGCCTTATATTAAGCACTGGTGAGGTCACACCTCAAGTACTATATTCAGTTCTTGGCCCTCCACCACAAGAAAGACATTGAGCTGCTGGAGCGAGTTCCAAGGAGGGCAACCAAGCTGGTGAAGGGTCTGGAGAACAAGTCCTCTGAGGAGAGTCTGAGGGTATTTGGACTGTTTAGTTTGGAGAAGAGGAGGCTGAGGGGTGACCTTACTGTCATCTACAACTACCTGACAGGAGGTTGTAATGAGGTGGGTGCCAGCCTCTTCTCCCAAGTAAATGATGACAGAGCTAGAGGAAATGGCCTGAAGTTGCACCAGGGCAAGTTCAGATTAGATATTAGGAAGAATGTCTTTGCTGAAGGAGTAGTCAGGAGCTGGAATGGGCTGCCCAGGGAGGTGGTGAAGTCACTGTCCCTGGAGGTATTTAAAAGAAGTGTAGATGAGGCACTTCAGGACATGCTCTAGAGGGATGGTGAGTTGGGATTTTTGTTTGGGGTTTGTTTGTTTATTGTTTATTTGTTGGGGGTTTCTTGACAGCTGGACATGGTGATCTTAAAGGTCTTTTCCAACTGTGAACAATTCTGTAATTCATTTTTTACACTGACAGGTTTAATTCTGATGCATTTAACTATCCACCCATGTTGTCATGAGATGTATGTTGAGTTCAGTTTAGGACATTCCTTTGTCCTCAAACTCTAGGACTGTGGTCCAATAGACATATTCTGTATAGATATATTAGACTGTTATATTTTGCTATGTGAGACATGGAATATTTACCAAATATTTATTTTTCAATTTCTCTAATTCCATTTGCATAAAAATCACACCAATTTGATTGGGTCTTTTCATTACTTCATTTGATGAGACAGTTTTAGAGATTTTATTTTTAAGAGCATGAATGCAACAGAAGTTACATTATGAAGTACCAGTAGCTTGAGATATGTAGATCAATGCAAACTATATCACTTTGCTGTATTTCACACAATATTTCTTAATTAAACAAGTAAATGCTTGTATTTATGCCATTTTACAATAGTGTGACATTTAAGAAAAAGAACATTAGATGGATTTTACATTTCACATTGCAAGTGGCATTTAGAAACTTCTGGAAAAACTGTTCGTTATTAAAGTTGTGCGGTATTTAGGTCATATATAATATTGACACTAGGCTGCAGGTGAGAAATATTAACTTGGCCATAAAGATTCCAGCAGGAGCACAGGAAGAAAAGGCTTGTAAAATGGCCATCACTGTAACTGCTCCTGATCACATGTTGAGCTTTTTCATGACTAATAATCTGTTTCATATTGGTTACAAGTGTACTGAAAATGGTATATTCAGTAAATGTATGCATGTGTGCTACAGTGACAGACGGTGCTGCCAGCAGTCGCTAGTGTTGCAGGGATATAATGAATGTTTGCTTGTTTTTAAGAACAGCAGAATCCGAGCTGAGAAAGAGCTCTCTGTCTCTCTCCAAAATGCCCACAAATACACCCATGTGTGCAGCACTGCAAACTAGGGCTTAGAGCAGAATAGACCCCTTGCTATGTATTCCTTATGAAAGACAGGTTTTGATTGATGTTTCTGCCTTGCAACTTCTAAATTGTGAAGCCAATGTATGCTGACATCAATTTCTCAACTACACAGTAAAACATCAGACCTCAGTGCTATAAAACATGATCTGAGTGTTCTGCAGTTTCACCTGGTACAATAATAAATGCACATAATTTAGAAATCAGGGGAAATAATATTTTAACAGATGTATACTGACATTTGTTATAAAGTATCTCAGAGATCTCATCGATTATGCAAACACTTCTATTGTGCCACAGTCACACATGGGGCATCCTGACAGCATATATCATGAACTGATTATGGAAGGGAAATACTGCTTTAGCATATTCTCTTAGGAAGAGACACATAAGCTTTTTATAGTCTGTGGAGAGCAATGGTTTCACATTTATAATGTTGTCATTTGAAAATAATTGGAATTGTACTCAATGCAGCTTCTTTGAAAGGTTAAGGTACCTTACACAGGCATCAACTTCTGATTCTTGGGGAATCGGAGTCTTTCAGACACAAAGATTGTATCAGAATTTCATCCTCCCTGCCTGCCTTTATCTGAAGTCACCAACTCCATACCTTGCTGCAGTTTAAATAATTGGTATAAAACCAAATTTTCTGTGAATAAACAAACAAATTCCTAGCTCTGTTTGCATAAAGTTACTAATGATGCTAGGTAGAACTAATATGCTAGGTAGAACAATGTAGTCATGCAAGTAGAGTTCTTAGGCTGCATCAGTGAATTATTAACATTATTAAAATGTTACTAAAATTAAGCACTTTGCTGAGTTACAGCTACTCTGGACACCGAACAGGTAGTGCAGCTTTTGATTGTGAGTATAACAATTTCTAAGAAAACAGTAATTGAGAAGATGTATGTAACAGTGCATGATGTATGGGTACTAGGTGGTGTTACTTTGTGGCTTCTGTCCTAAAACTGGTTTTCAATGCTTTAAGCCCTAGTGACAAATAAGAGTCCAAAGACTGGCTTTGTATTTACAACTGAAAATGTACACTTATGCCATTATCTAGTGACTAGAAGTGTGTGCTGACTATGTAAATATGGATCACTGAGATTATAGTTTACTATTAGTAAACCTACATGTACTTTACATCGTGTTTGTAGTGTGAAAGTGAAATATTTATCGGATTTTTTTTTTTTGTAATATCAACACAGATAAAATTATACTCTCAGCCATTTTAATATTTCCTTCAGATCCTTGCACAGATTAAAACACTGCTGAAGTTCAGAGTGCCAGCATGGTATGGTTTCATTATACATGCTGAAAACAAATAAGGATGTAGGCTTATCATCAAGAACCATGTTCACTTAAGCTAAATAGGCAAACCAAGTCTCAGATGTAAGCACAGCAAAAGAAAGAAATAAAATTCTCAAATTAGGTAACCATTAAAATGTATATCAATGCAAATGAAGTATAGGGAAATTTAAATTTGCTCTTAAAATGCCCCATATTTTGTTGTAGTATTTAATTTCAGTCAACAGCATTGCAAGTAGCTGGGTTTATAGTAATGGATTCTTATGCTGTGTATGTTAGAAAAATAAAACACTTCTGAATTACACTTAGGAAACAGGAAAATGCTTGCTTCTTGTGTGCTGTAACACACAGGGATACTAGAGTGTCATATAAAAAATGTCCTTTTTAGCAACAGTTTTAGATGCACTACTAAAACAGTCTTAACCAGGTGTTAAATATATATGTCCATTACATGCATCAGCTTTATAATGAATGGTAAACCTGTTGTACTGGTAACCAGACATAAGAAACAGCTGTTCTCAGCTACTGGGATTCTGCCAAAAATAAAATTATTATTCTCTTTGCCTAGCTGTAAAAAGTACTGTGTATTTTGTCAACTGAAATGTATGCAAAGCTAGAATCATCCAGGAAACCAAAAGTGTATCACAGACAGCTTCACAACAATCTCTTTAAGGAACACTAAATCCAATTATACAGAACATCACAGAATTGTTTGTTATTCCTAAAGCACTTAGTTCTCATGAAAGTAAAGTATTTGTTCCTCTTCTAATGTATCAAGTACACTATCGTGTGTAAGATTCTGCAATAATGTTATGACTGCAAAGCTCTTAGCCTGATTAATTCAAACGCAACAGAAAAAAAATTCAAAAAACCATGCAGCATTCTATTCTGTCCTTTAGATATTGAACAAATCTTGAAGTGGAAGAACTGTAGCTTGGGAATATTAATGGCTGTTTGGGATGGAAATGTGTATGAAGGTCAATTTTTAGTTAATGCTGAACAGTAGTTTATTTTCCAAAATTATAACTGTAATATAGGTTATATGAGTATATACATTGTATATATACTTATAAAATGTATAATCCTATTTGAATTAGGCCTCAGATAATACTAATTCCAATGGATAAGAAACCTTATCATTGTCACTGAGTAGGAATTTTAAAACTATGTGATGGATCACACACTAGCACACAGGTTACTGAATAAAAACATACAAAGAAACTACCAAGTAATCAGTAGTGTAAAATGAAATTGTAATATCTATGTCTAATTTCTTTATTTCAGTTTCCTACCCCCTTCTAGAAAATGAAGAATATTGGATCAGTCATTAAAATTACAGTTACAGCAGTTTATGTTCTCACCAGTAGAAAGAGCAATTAAACATCACAGTTAAGACTTTTGTATGAACCTAAAAATAGGCTTAAAAGTAGAACACGTTCCTTTAGTTTAAGGTCATTAACATCAAAACATTAAATGATACTCTGTTTTCAGTACTTTTTGCATTCCTATAAATTATGTAACAGATTGTACTTTTACAGTATTTGGGGCTATAGCAGTACACAGAAGCTGAGAAGCTACCTGCATTTTACAGCTGCAGCTTGTGCTACCAGAAGGAGCAGCTTAATGTGTGTCAACCTTAGCTGTCCCAGCTTATCTACCATGCAGTCTACAAGCGTTGAACAAAATGGAATTCCCTGTCCCAAGAAGGAGTATTTGATCTTATATAAATTATGTGTATTTGCATTTGAAAAATGCACACAGTTCTTGGATCTTGGGTCATGAGACAGACTTCAATAGCGGTGCAGTGTGCTATTTTTCCATGACATCTAACACTGAAATTAAAATTCTGTTTCTTGCACACTTCAAGGGTTTTCGTGGTTCATACCTTAAAAATGAAATTTCATCTTTCTTTTTTAAAGAATGCAAAACTGTGTGAGTGTAGGTAATAGGAAAGCAATGCATTCAGCTAAGCTACAGATGGTTGAAAACAACAGCAGGACCTACAGAGATGCTGTGGTGGACTTTCATAACTCCTTGGCCACCAGAAACCCAAAATAGGATTATCACATTCTTACATCTTCCAGCCTATTCTTTCCTTTCCCCAGCTTCTCAGCATTATCGAAAACGTTTGTGAAACCTATTGTCCCACTTCCCAGCTTGTACCCTGTTCCTATTTGCATTTCCTTATAATTTTCACAGCACCTAGAATCCCCTCTGTGGGGTCCCTAGCCTCCTTCCAGACCTTCTTCACAATTCTTGTGCATATGACTCTACCAAAATAGTAAGACTTCACTATACAGCCCTCTTTATAACCATGTTTCACCTCTGTCCTCCAACTTTTGTTGTCTACACTCCAGTACACTGGCAAGAAGGGGGGGCTACATTTCATTCTGCGGACTGACTTCTGTGAATTTGGTTAACAATTCTGGTACAATGTGTGTGAAATGTGTATGTTTTATTTGTATAGGTTGTGATTTGTTGACTTTGATACCAAATATCTGCAGCTTGGGAATGGCATTTTTGAAGTTACCTATTTTGAGTAAGAGAGGGAAAGCAAATACTTGAAGACAAATGATCAAGCAGTTAATTACTTGGTAGCAGTTATTTTCCTTTGTAAACAGCAGGGGTCACTAAAAAGAAGGGTTACACTGGGTGAAGCAAACAGGCTTTTGTTTGCTTCTCATTAGATCACTTTTCATAGATTTTTCTTTTATAATCACCATATTAAAAAAAAAAAAAACTTGGTCCTACAGGTTTAGACAGTTAACAAACTCTTAATAAATATATCTTCTGAGGATGGCCTGAACTATAAATTGTTTCTGTAAAAATAAAATCTCTAATTAAAAAAAAAAAAAAGCACATTTTGCCAACAAGTCCTATAAAAAGTGGTTTTACAGATTAATTTCTTTATATTGCATGCTGATCTTGACTTTTAACACTGTGATAGCCAAGTAATGTCATTCCTCTCTGTTTCTTGTGATCGTGCTGTCATTTTCTCCATTGTATGCTGCTATTGGAAATCAAAAAGGAGCAATTAGTACTGTGGAGAAAAAAAGAAAATTGTTCTCCCTTTAGAACAAGTCAACAAGAGAATAGACAAAGTATTTGTACGATCTCTAAGTGTAGCTTCATGCAGCATAAAATGTAAGGAAGCAAAGGATGGAAAGTACTGACCACACAAGGAAAGAAAGTGAAGAAAACCCATCAAACACATTAGCAGGAGGAACCCTATAAAAAACACACCAGAAAGCTTGCTTGCTCTGCTTCATCTCTGCTCTGTAAGCTTAGTAGTCAAGGAAGGGGATTTTTTTGTATTTATCTTAGCAACTGAATGAGCTTAATTCCTCTCAGATTAGGGCAGAAATTTGAGAACATCAGGTTAATCCTTCCTGCCTTCACAGGCAACTGAGCAAATAGACCTGTATCAGCGTGGCCGGGTGTAAAACTGTAATACTAGAGATTAACATTGTCATCCCTGTTTGCTTTGAACTTGACCTCCTTGTTTCTCTTCTAGGTATGATGTATGCATGAACGTATGTGTGCAGTTATTTATTTATTTGTTTGTTTCTGGTTAACAGCTTCTGTCCAAGGCCCCTGGGAGAGGGCAATCTCACCAAACAAAGTGCCGTATTATATCAAGTGAGTATTAATAGTAATCAATTTTAGCTAATTTACATTTGTCCTTTAAGAAGAAGGTTAGTAATCTTCTTAGATTATCATGAACTGCTCCTATGATGTCTAAATAAGAAGAAAGGAGTGAAGTGTGCAATAAATTTCACAGGAGCATGCTAGTTATATAAAAATGCAGTAGGATGCACTGAATTGTAAGATGTTTGATTTTATGCCACTGTAAACCACCAACAAAGTAATTAAGCTTTGGGATAACAGTATTATAGTTTAATTTGTACCACTGTCCACTCAGGAGTGTTTATGGCAGGTTTTGCAAAAACAAACATTCCAAAATGCTGTCGTGAATGTAATATACTGGGGTTTTTTTAACCTAGCAATGCACATACTTTATACTATGAATTCCTTTAGCGACAGTACTTGGTAAAGACTGTAGCTGAGGAATGACAAGTGATAAATTAGTCGCTATGGAATATTTCTTTAGTGTTTACTTACCAAATTAAGCTAGTTTTCTTCAAGAGATGTGTATACATAAGAAATGAGAAGAAACTTTTAGAAATCAACCATTTGGAAACACTTGCTTCTAGTGCTCTAAACAGCAGACAAGAAGAAAGTTTTAATACATTTTATCTTTGTCTTTATAGTTCTTTACTATCTGCAATGTGTGCTTTGAACTACTTATCCATAACTTCTAAAGGAAACAGATGATTTACCTGTGATAAAGATTATAGCGCAAGTAACTGAAACCTGGGTGTTTTTTACTACACATATTCACATAATTCCTCTTTATATTCCCAAAACACTTGCAAACTCAACTAGTGTCACTGAAGCCATCTAGTTGCAGATGGTTTTTGCGGTGGAAATTCAGTTGCACCTTTTCCAGCAAGGTGAATGACTACAGCAACTTCAGAACAAGCATTTGAGTTACATGTGGAGAAAACTAAGTCTGTAGTGCAATTCAGAGGTACAGTCATAGCTGGCTAAGTTGCTTTACTGTTGCATTAAATTTGTAATTTTTCCACTGTTTGTGTTTGACTATGAATAATCAAACAGTCACAAGGAAACTGGAAAGCTCTATAAGGGAGGAGCATCAATCTACCAGAGACGAATGCTGGAAAGCCAGTTAATGCTCTGTCATGTGAGAGTCAGTTTATGGCACTACTGTGAAGGAAAAGATCTTCCTTTTCTCTTTCCCACGGCATTCATTGCCATTATGGAGAAAGATGCCTTGGCAATTCTTAATGTAGGCACAAGATGCATTTTATGCTGTGCTTCCCACCTCTCTCTGTGCTACATGTGTCCAGCAGGTAACTGTTGACTCTTTGTGCTAAAATGGTCAATGGTGCTCTTGCTTGTTCCATACTAGTTCTTAGTCTGCTGTTCTAGGTCATTTACAAATTCCAGGGAATGCATTTGGTTTATTTTCTTCACGTTATAAAATGTTTTAATAGCCATAAAGAGTTACAGCATTACTAGTTTAATTAAAATTTAAATTCAGCCACATCTGTTATAGAAAAACTTGCTGTCCTT
This sequence comes from Chloroceryle inda, assembly GCA_027560095.1. NCBI lineage: Eukaryota > Metazoa > Chordata > Aves > Coraciiformes > Cerylidae > Chloroceryle > Chloroceryle inda. Next base: position 47,856 of record JANHFY010012741.1, read on the forward strand.
GAGATGTAAAAGAAACTGGTCAAGTTTTAATGAGTCTTAGTGAGCTGTCACATCTGTTCCCATCTCCAGCTACCCTCAGTCATTTTTCTTTTCATTCATTCTCATTATTCATATTTCACATTTAAACACACAACTAAATTATTTTCTGTACCATTTGACTTTTAAACTTAGTATATTCTCTCTTTAATCTTTGACATATTAATTTTCTATCAGTTGTTAATTCTCTCAAAGAGCTTCCCTGAAGATTAAGCAGCTACAGATAGTGTTCTTTTCAGGTTTACATAATTTTCTTTCAGTCATTGATGTAGTATATTGGTGCTAGCCCCCTTTGTTAACCAGATTTGCTATGTGGTTTTGTTTTTTATTATCTGGTTTTACCTACACGATTAACTTTATCTCATCATTTTCACAGTTGCAATGACATAGCATTTGATAAATCCATATATCAGGCAGTACTTAGCGCTAAATCTTCAGCAGTGGTGTTTATTTACTAGGTATCTTCAAGCCTTGTGATTTTCCTGGTTAAAATTTTATTTCTATACAATTGATTAAACTGTAGCATCTAGTTGCTGCTAAAGCTACCACTTCAATAATTCCTTCTCAAAATTATTCACACCAGTACTGTATTTATTTTCTTCATATTGTATTGGTTTGGGAATCATTGCCATGGAAAATACAATTATTGACAGCATACAACCTTTCTCAACTATACCCAGTCTCTGACATTTTGTAATTTCTTGACCTGCTGTCAGCCTCATGAAAACTGTGATCTAATGGTGTTGCACCAGCTGCTGCATTCTGGTGGATTCTCTTCCACCCTTTTATGTGCTTCCCTCCTTATGGAGATGATGAACTGGGCCAACATTTCAGCCCTCTTCTCCATTGGACTGAGAGATCAGATTTTTGTGTTCCAGGACAGCAGAAGTATCTTGGCTTCCCAAGCAGCAGTGGACATTGCTGACTGGGTACTACGCATTTTCCCAGCACATGAGGTGCTTCTGAGTTAAAAAGCTCTCGATTTTGCCTCTGAATTAAAACATGTTAAATTGCTCAAAAATACATTATCCAACACTTTTCTTTTTGATTATTTTTCTCCCTTGATGTATTCCATGTGTGCAGTACAGGATTTAATGGTTTTATTGGATTTAAAGGTTTTATCAGAT
>JANHFY010012746.1:0-13355 GCA_027560095.1 Chloroceryle inda
CCATGCTGACTGCTCTTGATGACTCCCATGTTCTTGATATGCCTGGAGATAGTGACAAGAACAAGTTGTTCCATCACACATGCATATCCCCTGCTCCCCTCAGCCCCACCTCAGTGCTTTTCTCTCTAATGAGCTGTTTGTTGGAGAGAGAGGGAAGAGAGCAGAAGAAAAAAAAAAAATGTTCTTTACGTGGATTTGTTTGCTTGTGGGTAGTTAAAATGGGGTAGGAAGATCTGTGAGCACATTGCTTCCTGTGCAAGGGGAAGTAAAGGCTGAGGAATTTGGGGAACTGGGTACAGGTTTCATGGGTTTGGCAACAGCGTCGTTTGCTCATGGCAGAAGTTGGCAGTAGCAGCACGCTGAGGGTGCTGCAGTTGATTAGTCAGAGGGTGTGCATCCCAGTCACACTGGGGACTGCCATTCTTTCCATTCTGCAAAGTAACTGTTCTTATCTTTTCCTCAGTTAAAGTAACCACAACCTGGTTTCTCTTCCCTTCTTTCTTACGACCTAGAGTGATGGATGCTGGGGGAGCCTGACACCATCCCAACCCCTGCAACATGTCTGCATTGTGACACACACAGCAATATCAAACCAAGGGCTTGAGAACTTGGTGGTTGGGGTGGCCCTGAGTGACACCTCTGGCAGTCCAGGAATAGGATTAAAGCAGCTGAGGGTGCAGCTGGAGGAGCTGCTCCTGAAGCACTGATCCAAAGCTGGGTAGGTGCTGAGGTGAGGAGCCCTTTCTAAAACTGCAGATTGTGCAACAGGTTATTTAAGCGTGGCCAAAGAGAACCCTTGGTCAGTGTGGAGCCCAGGTTCATAACATCTGTTGCTAGATGTGTAATGAGTAGACTGGTCTGGTCCAGCTTTCAGCAAGTAAAAGAACTGTAGGGAAATGAAGTTAAAGATCTAAAGTCCAGTGAACACTGCTTTTTATGTCTTCACTTTTCTAAAAGCTACTGGCTAAATACAGGCTGAAAATTCATTCTACTTTGTGCTTAGCTGTGTAATGGTTCACAGGACTGAGGGGCAGAGGAGGGAATCGGGGTAGAAGATTCTTTCTGCTGTTCAGTTTCCTGTTACATTGAGGTGCCATCAGAAAGAGACGTGGAATTTAAATGCCATGTCATCCTGCTGCTGCTGTTTTGGTTTTCTACTCTATGAGACTGTAAAATGGGTCCTATTGCAACAGTCTTGCAGTAGCTTAACTTGCTATTCTGGGTAATATTCCACTAGTCATATGCCAAATGGTTGGGGGATTTCTGTCTGACATCAATTTTGAAATTCCTGCACCTTGCACAATACCTTTAGACAAGAGGAAGTGTACTGGAAGAGGAAGTGTACTGGGCATACATACAACTGACACACAGAACATGTGCCACTGCTACAGCCCAATCCATCTGTACCAATGCAGTCCAGCTCTTGTCCCTTCCTTAGACAATGCTCTCAAGTGCCCTGTGGTGGAACTGAACCAGGAGAGACCACCTGGGGGGAGCTTTCTCAGCTGTAAAAAACATTTCTGGAATTCCTCCATGGCATGCTCAGCGTGAACCCTACAGCATTGATATACATAAAGTCCCAGAAAGCAGTTAGGCTGGGGGAAGAAACAACAGTTGAAGAGGGGTTAGGTCAGAGGAGAAAGTACCGTGACACTGATACAGCTCCAAGCAGTCAAACTGAGGTAACTGTGTTTGGACACAGTCAGTTACAGCAGTAGAACAATTATTAATGTTGTAGGTGCTGCCGAAGCTCCTGAGCAAGGTGGTGGTGTTTTCTCTTTCATCCTGTTGGCAGTTGAACTCCTCACCTGAAGACAGACCTTGTTTATTTTGCCTCTTTAAATTTGGTAATTTATACCTTATTGGCACTGGTGATGACTGTAGAATGTGTCACACACAAGTCAAACAGGAAGTGCAAGACAAGATTTTAATCATTAAAAGTTTCTTGATAATCTCTTATATACACATAGTTATGCACAGAGTGGTTCACAAGTCCCTCATCTTAGAATTCTGCTGGTGAGCTGAAGGTGTCTCTACATTGTCCATCTCACAGATGGGATGTTCAAGTGGAGAATGCCAGCAGGGTTGTTTACAGGTATGGCTTGTTCACAGGCTTTAGCTGGGCACTGAAAGGAGACCATGTTCATCTGCTGTATCCAGGATTTTACAGATCACTGGAGACTCAACCTTGAACAAAAAACATTGAAGTCCATGAAATCTCTAATAAGTGTTTACAGGAGGGTGCAACAAAGATGGTGAGATGAATGACAAAAGGCACAGTACTCGAGCATTGCTCTATAAAATTTAGTAAGTGCGTTTTACTTCTGAGTATGATCTGTGTAACAGATTGGCAGTGGAACTACTGTTAATAACTAATTAATAACGACCCTCTTCTCTCAGCGCAAATGCAGCTTCCAGTGAAATGCCACTGGAAGGAAGGGGCTGTTGTGGCACCTGATCTTCCGGAATTCAAATGTCTTTACATACCCCAAGGATGTATTGGCAAGAATGAGGCTCTAACATGTATATGGTCACAGCATGAGGGGAATCAGATTCTTTACATCTGAAAAAAAGAAGAGAAATTTTGCTGTGTTTAGCACGTAATAAGCACAGAACCGAACCATGCACTTCCCTGGTATCTGGGGCAGTTTTACTAAGCCAGGTCTGAGCTTTCTGGAGACAAGAGGCTTTCCTCTCTAATGCAATAAGCAAGACACAACACACCCAGTTACTCAAAAAGTTAACTTACTTCAATTTCACAGTCACCTGCCTTGGCTTGTCTGTTAGGTCACAAACATCTCCGTTTCCATAGAAATGAGACACCATCCTGCCACAAAAGGTTAGAATGGTAAAGTTTGCAGATACTGAAAATGGCTGTTGAACACACAGCTAACCTGTGTGATTTGGTATCTCACCATTCTTCACATATTTCAGAGACAGAACAAAGTAGTGGCTCAAATTTATTTCAGTTACTCCAGAAGCAAATCATTGGTCACTATTAGAAGAATATTCAGAAAGAGCCAGAACAGTGATGTGACTGTACCTGACAGTCCGTGTGCCATCTTCTCGAAGGTAGTAAGTTCGAGCAGCGTTCTTCCGGGACCATTCAATGTGTTCCTCCCTGCTCCAGGTACCCACCACCACTGATGTCTTGCCACTTTCCTTATCCTAAGGAGGGAAAAGCTGGTATGGTACAACTGGCAGTGAGGCTGTTTTAATGATGTGTACGGTAGCATTTCTAGAGCAAGCTTGCTGCTGTCCACAGAACATGTTCTTCCATTTGGGACAAACCATAACTGATCTTGTACTAGGGGTACGAGTCAAGCTGCTGGTGTCTTCAGAACAGCCACCCCAGCTGCATGAACCAATAAAAGCATTTCAATGACTAGAAGAGCATTTCCACAAAAATAACCCAAAACAAAACCAAAACACATCCCCCTGCATGAACTAAGGCAGCACAAGGAAGGTGTCTTTTCTGAAATCCAACTTCTTAAACCAAGATGTTGATAGCCAAGAAAAACATGCTGCTTTTTTTTCCATTTTTAGACAGATTCTCTAACCCATTTTCCTCCCACACACCCATCTAGTGGCAGAACATACAACTCTTCAGACATACCTCGTGGTACTGATGAACATATTTGCCATAGCAGAATTCATACTTCCACCAACCAACACCCTAGGGAGAGACAAACTAAAGTGTTAAAACAAAAAAAAACCCCTCAAGAAAGCCACATCCATTTCCCTCCAGACCCTAAAACATGGGCTATTTTAGCTGAAACCCTCCATCCCTGTTAATATGGTTCAAGGTTTGCACCGAGAATCTCTTATTAGACTGACATAGGCAAGGGATAGAATAAATGAGCTTAAGCAAAGACTCTTGGAAGAGCCACCCAGGACTAAATTCCTTAAACTACATATAAATACGTTGGTGTTTTTTTTCCCCTCCATTTCCCTCTTAGACCCAGATACCTTCAAATGCCTTTTCTTGGCTGTCTGTTCCCTCAATAAATTTTATCAGATTTTTTTCTTCTCGTTAGGGAAAATTATAATTTTCATGATCTAGGTTGACGATACATTTCTGGCATCAACTTCCATCTATAAGCCTGCAATCTAAACAAATCCCTAAAGCACTACATGCAGCTGAGCAGCAGCTATTTTATTATGCACAGCTTTATTCCTCACCCCGTGGAAGCAGTAGGAACCACTAAGGAATTCCTTGATGAGTTGGTCATCGGTCAGTTTGGAGATGTGGGTTGTTCCCACAGTTAATAGCTGATGGCTTCCAACAGCAACAGGCTTGTGAACGGCAGAAAATTTCTCTTCTTTTGTTGAATGCATCTCTTCCTGAAATTCAAGTATATACAAATACACCCATTTAGATTTTTAAGTTCCTTATGAAGTCTTGTCAATTATATGAAGTTGCTTAATACTGTTAACTGAAGTTGGCTGTGGGAAAAAGTGTGAAAGCATTCTGTCATCGTTTTCACTGTCTGCAGCATAGCTAAAGAAGTAAAAAATGTAACATCTTTGTAAACTGTAGGCTATACAGGCTATGAAAATTTTAAATTAGTAACTTAAACTTACTTGCTTTATTTTCCTTCTAAATAAGGCAAATTACAGAATTTCAACAAGCATAAAGACTATTTGAAAGACTGGCATGATCTTACAAAGCTGGGTAAGAGAACTTAGTCCATTGTGTGCATTACAACAGAGAAAATAAGTATTTTTATATTGAAAATTAAATAAATCCTACCTCTTTAACCCTTCTAAAAGGCATCTTCATCATTTCTTGCTGTTTCTCCAGCTGTTCCAGATTATGAGGCTTAAGTGGGGATCCTGGCAGAGACTGGCAGAAGATGTCGTTCACAGGGGAAGCCCTGAACCTGCCCATACATGGTACTATTACATCACTTATTACACCTTAAAGTCAAAACATACCATTTTTATTGCTGTAAGCTTCTGGCTGAGCTGACGTGTGTATTTTTTTACTACTGTACATATGCCCATTATTCCTTTATCACTTTTCATGAGCTACATCGGTAAAAAGCAGCTTATTTCGGGAAGGAAAAGGCAAGATGATGAGGCCAATTAAATGCAGCTTTCTCCTTAGTTTACACAAATGAAGGCCTTGTTAAAACACCAAATAAGCCTCAGCAAGAAATAGTAAAGAGGCTGTAATGCCCAGCAGTAGCTGTATAATAATCACCGCTGTAGTTAAAAATCTGAAGACTTTTCCTAAATAGCCTAGTTATACCTGAATTTTATTTAAACAACATTAAGACTAATAGCTACAGTAGACAAATACTGCTTTTCACTGCCTTCCTCCCTGGCCCCAGTTCTCATCAATTTAAGTAAGAAATCCATTTGTACCCAAATAAGAATGACAACTAGAACTGATGGATATACTACTGCTAAGTTAATGCAAGTGCACTATAGGGTGAGATAGTGGGTGTAGAGGAGAAGCGCTGGTGACTGAAGTACTGCTCTGTGCTACTGCTGTGCTCCTTCAGAAAGACATGACAGGCAAAGTATTTTTAAAATGAGGCTGGTTTGTTGTAAACTTGGCTGACACTGAGCAGCATTTTCAGCCCGCTATCTCCACCCAGCTTTATTTACTAAGGTGATGTAAGCGGGAGAATAAAGATATTGTGTGTTTAAGTCTTTCCTGCCAGTGGCCAGGAAGCCTTCCATGTCTTCCCTTCAGAAGGAAGCAGCAGCTCAAGAGTTTCTTCTCATCAAACAATAGAACAATTTCCTGATGTGCTTTCTATTTTTTTGCTGATACAGAGGCTTGAAGGTCTCTCCTAGTAAACAGTACAATAGGTAAGGGCAACAAAGTATTGCCAAAACCACCTACATGAGAAAATTTATAATTGATACTAAATATTTAACAATAGCATAACTTATTTACTCCATCAAGCAAGTGTTTATAACACATGATGGAGGAGTTTGTCCTTTAGACTTTGACGCTTGTTTCAGAACAGTGATTGAATACTGGTTTGTTCTCACATCTGCATCCATAGGAAATTCAGAACACCTGTCCCTTGTTTCCCCCTTCATTTGTGTGGCACCTTCATTTCACAATTCTGTTTACATGCCCTAAAAGATCAAAATGCTGTACTATCGAGACAACGGGTAATCTTCAGATGTGTGGTACAATTCAAGGAGAGGATCAAAAAAAGGAATCCTAAACTTGAAAGTAACAGTGAAATTGTAAATTCTTCATATGAAAAATAACTCCTATGGCTCCTGAAGTTGGGAGTACTACTAAAATAAATGTTAAGATTATGGCTGAAAACTGTATTTTTGTTTCCTGAAATGAGATTTATTCACACACACAATGCATGTTAGCAATCTGCAGCCTTTGAGTATTATGAAGATGATCCCCCCAAGACCCTGAAATCACAGCTTAAGAGGAGGCAGGGTGTTCATCTGCCTGCAGCCTTAGCACCCTAGTTTGTGTTTCTCCAGAATAACAGGGCCAGAAACTTACCTGCTGAAAATACAAGTGCTACTTCCCATCTGCATTCAATCACTAGAGACTTAGAAAACACAAATATTGTGCAGCTTAACCTGAAAACTTGTGTACCTACAAGTGGCACGGCTCTGTGCTAGCAGCTGCAGCTGGATTATAGCACCTACACGTGTGGAAATGGAGGAAAATGTGAAGTGATAGCCAAAATGTGAGCACCTTACCTGTATTTGGGATGGCTGCATAACAGAGGTGTCAATATGACTACTTCATATTCACAGGTTGTAACTTCTGCTACTGAAAGGATCTCATGTTTAGCTTCTGGGTGACAGATGTACATCACCGTACTGGATCTGGGTAGGTTCTGTCTCAGGCTACAAGGCGTGCCATTTCCCATCTCCACAGGGTAGTATGGTGTCATCTGCCCTTCTATATTTTTTGTAGGTATCTAGATGAAAGAAAGTAAAAGTTAAGAGTCAGCACAAAGCTCCTTCGCCTCTTTTGAAATGAGAAATAATATTACACTGTGCAGAGCCCATGTTAGCGGACTGAAATCAGCCCATGTAGTTAGTTGCATGTTTCTGCAATGTCCAAATGTGTCAAGTTTGTTATCCACAGCCCATGCTGGGGACTAGGAGCCTGGGAGGGGTGCGTAGCTCTGCCAGCCTTGGCTCAGGGCTGGCCAGGCACGATACCTTCACCAGAACAATCTAAAAACTGCCCTGCAGTCACCCCGATGCCTGTGTAGCATCTCTCAGCATACCCAGCCTGCACTGTCCTTACTCAAGAGTATCCTACCCCAGATGTTATCGTGGCTAGTAAAGTGAAGGGTGTACACAAAGTAAACCTCACTTCTGTACACGCTGTCAGTAAGCTCTCTTCAGACTTGTTCCTTCTTACATTCCATCTAGTAGCTGCTTTGGGGAATATATTCCCCAAACTGCTCAAAGTCCCTGTCCCAGCCCCCGTCTTGGAAGCAGCTGAAGTTGCTGTGTACCAGAAGCTGTGTTTTGCAAAAGCCTTGCTGGAACCCCCAAACTAGACCTTTTTCTACCTGTATTGCTTCAGCTGGTGAAGGTGTCAGTGCTCAGCAAATCAGGCTGCAGTCAGGACACTCACCTGGTGACTCAAGACCCTTCTATAGCTCTCCTACTTTGGTCTTTAAACTGTGTCACCCTGTCACGGGCCACTGACTCTCTCCTGAAAACTCTTCACTTGTGAATGAAGTGATGAGACATTCTTGAGGCTAAAGAATGAACATGCTAGCAGCTTGGGCACTCCCTGGCTCCAGTCGCTTATCCAATCCATTCTATTCTTCAATATTTAAAGGGGGGAAACAAAAATAAATTCTGTCTGTTTACAAAAGGGCTGACAAAAAGGGGCACGGGTGACTTCATTTCTACCTTTCTCAAAGAAACAACAGCTTTTTCCTTAAAAATTGAAAAATTCTGCCTATACATGTCACCAGGGGTAACTACTCAAGAAATCTAAATGGAGATAGCTGCTGTTTGTCCATAACTGAAAGCTGCCCCAGCAGGACTCTAGATAAATCTCTAGCCTCAGCAGTTTTTGGTTGCTTTAAGCACCACCCAGCATGTTATATGTTCTTTCCCTCTCACAACTAGAGATTCCATTTAAGTTACAAGTCTAAACTCTTTATGGATTGAACAGTATATCATAAATACTGTCAAAAAAAGTTGGTTAAAGTCATAACTTCCTCTGAAATTTAAAAAAATATTACCCTACAAAAAATTAGTTTTCTTTACTCTTTTATTGCTAATTCTAAACCCCAACATGCTTCAGGTACTTTTGTACAGGTACATTGTTTTGCTATAAAGTTACTAACTCAGAATAGAGTTTTGGGGGCCTCTACAAATGGAAACATTCTCACATGGAAAAGGGAACCCCAGAGTTATAGGGGATGGGCCATCAAGTCAGCTAAGAAATCTTCAGGGGCTTTGTGCTGTAGGATTTGGTTAAGTATTTCTCCCTACCCAAAATGCATGGAAATGTCATTAAGGGAACTGGGATGTCTGATGTAGCTGGCAAGATAACTGTCACTATACCACTATGTGACTTTGTGGTTAGGTGTATTGTCTTCATAGAAAAAGAGGATATAATCAATCTCCTTTAAGTTTATGATTAGTGTAACTTTAGTGTAAGTAAATAGAAAAGCAAGAAATATGACTAGCTAGGCTAAATAAGCTTTCTGAGCTGGGACTGATAATCAAAAGTAAGAAGAGTGCAGCTCAGTAACAGTTTCAATTTTTGATGATTATTTTGTAGGGAACCAATTACATAATCGCATCCTATATAAATTGCCTCCACTATTGATGGCAAAAGTTAAAATAGATGTTTTTCACTTGCCTCTTTTGCACTCTCTCTTGGGTTTTCCTTCTCTTCTTGATCTAGGGAATAATTAAGAACGAGGTAAGCATAAAATCTGTGAACTGGAAATAATATTAAATGATATACAGAGAAATGGGTATGTTTTGTGTATTCACTAGCACTCTGTGGGTACCCTGTCAAGAGGCAGTTCCATGATCTCGCAGGTGCAAAAGAGGAAAGAAAGGAAATCACCAGTGACCTGAAGTCCAGAGAAAACAGAACAAAATAAGAGCTCGCTTTTTCTTAAGCCTATTTAGCGTTTCTAGGACAGGCCCAATCCAGCCCTAGCACCACAGGAGGACCAGAATGTGTCACTGCTGCTGCTCTTCGAGGGGTGGCCGACTGCTCACTTCAAAGCTAGGGAATTACAGGCGGGGACAGCAAGGCAGCAAGTACTTCAGCCCACCCACCAGCCAGCCTGAGAGGGTACACTCGTTCATTATTAAGAGAAGTAGCATGAATTGCTGCATAGGAAGCGCAGAAAGAATAGTCTGCCAACTAAGTGGAAAGGACAGGGGGTCAACATCCTTAAAGGCTCAGACAAGATGACCCGAAGTATCATCACATGTGACTTCAGCATTTAGCCCCACAGAAAAAAGCTGGTAACTGAAAACACTTTGTTGTCTTTACATCCAGGAAGAATTAGGCACTTCTTTGCAGGATTAATGACAGCACAAAGGAGCACCATAACTCACTGATGAAGAAACAACAAACAGTGAGGTTTCTGAAGCCATGATGCTTTTCAGGACTATGATACCTAACAGAACACCCCAGTAGGAGTTTAAGGGAATGGGATTAATAGTGCTAAATCCCCTCTGCGACCAAGGTGTCCAAGTTAATCACTTTTAGGAAGAGGAAAAACGGTTGTCCTCACCTTTTACATACTAGCCTCGTTTACAAAAACAGAACAAACCCCACAAAACACAACACACCAACAACCACCCAGATGATGTTTTTTTCTATTGTTTCTATCAACTCTGATGAATGCATGCTTAGTCTATGGATTTTTGGAGAGCTTCCAGCATCTACAATAATTTATAAGCTAAATTTGAAGTGCTTCATTCTAAATTGCAGTTTCAGTTTGGGGCTCAGCTACCTAATTTCCAAAGTCCCAATTCAGGCACTTCAGTATTTCTGAAGATCTGTGCCAGGATCCCTAAAAAACCCCACTGTTGAATAGTTCCAAAGATCATTTGATCCTGCAAAGACTGTAAGAGTTTTGGCTTGCAGATTATGTCTCATGACAGAAGAGCAGGGCCCAAGATGTGCTATGCACTCTGCCCACTGCTCACAGTTTGAAAGATACTTCTCCCTACCAAAAAAGTGAGTGGTAAGAGGCTATATTATCAAAGTCTGGTCAGGCATATATGGGTTCCATTTCTTAAAGGATGTATTTTCTTTCTCTGACATTAATTACTGCCGATTAATGAATCTAATCAATTAGACAGTGCAGCAAAACTGATGGAATGGATGCAAAGTGAAGTGCTAAAAGGAATTAAATGAAAACATATTGTTAAAAAAAAGTAATCTACAAAAAAATATTTTTACTGCACTGGGAACCAGCTTTCTGCAGCACATTTCTCACACAGTAATAATTAAACCCCAAAGAATTAAATTAGCATCAGCAAAGTAGGAATAATCTAAGACAAACCTGGTTCTGATAATGGGTTCCTCATCATCATATTCCCCAGATAGTATTCCTGGATGTTTATTTTCTACAATCAGAAGTAAAAACAAATTTCAGTTACCTTTTTCCATACCTTCTCAAATTCAAGTTTTCTAGAGAAGTTAAGCATGAACGTGCCAGTGGAAAAGGGAGTTGAGACTACTGGATTGTAAGAAGCCTACCTGTCCTGTTTCTTTCTCCTCGTGATATTGACGGATGTGTTTTCCATGGCACACCTCGTAAGTCCAGTAAGATTCAATCTTAAAAAAAGAAAAACATAAAAAAGAAAGAAAATCTGGCTAGACACGTTACTCCCTCCAAAACAAAACAGAACAGAACAATTCACCCACAATTCTGGCTTTCACAGCAATGAAATGCATCCCAAGCAGGAGGGCTTGGGTGCCCTCAAAACCAACAGCCCAGTGAATGGTCTCAGCATTCACCAAACATTTTGCTAATATTCCAAATAATCACACTGAAGTTTCCTTAACTTTCACACAGATAAAACAAAGGAAACAAAGTAAGAAAGATGTAAGGACAGTAAATTTGCACCCAGACCACTGGGGCTTGTGTGAATCATACGGAATTTTATCGGCAATGTTAAGATACAGTCCTAAAGTTGGAGAGATTTTGTACTGAATTAGTACCTGAAGTCGGAGACATATTCATCCAGTTTACTACACTAAACCTCAAAAGGAATTGGATTATAATTTAAATGCTAATTAAAAGCTTATCAATACATAAGTAACATACTCTATATGAACAGCTACTTTGCTTAAAAAGAGGTTCTAGTAATTCTCCTGGAGCAGGACCTTTATAATCCTTTTCTTCTTCCTAGAACAGAAGGATATTTCATAAAATTAACAGTAGTTTGATTAGTTAATACTCATTTGCAATAATAAACAAACAAAAAATAAAAACCATATCACAAAATTAAAAGGTACAAGACCTTCCTAATTCCTGTCCTGAAGGAGCAGTGTGGTGATTAGGGGAGAAAAAAAAAAACAAGACAAAACCAACTCCTCCACCCCCACCCCCCACCAGAACAAAAGAACAAAACAACAAAAAACCCCACCCAAACAACACAGATAATTTAGTGACAAGGGGCAGGAGTACAGAAGTACACCTTGTCTGTACAAGTTCTCACAGTGTGAGAAAAATGTGAACTACTGGCCTCCTCAATCTACCTTCTCTTGTACAAACAAATGGGTTTTTTCAGTGTGTTGGTTTTTTGTTGGTTTTTTTTTTTTTTTTAGTATTTTATAGCCCACACTGTGCACTGAGATGTTCCATTAAGGAAGAGATGACACAGAATAAACTTCCCATTACTGGTGGTAGCAGTACTGAGATAGTATTCTCAGATACGTGTGATCCCAAAAGAAGTGTCAACAATCTTTATAGTTGTTTACTGGACTAGAATTTGACATTATTAGTTAAAATACATGGATTTCTCTATCAGTGATAGACACAGAAACAAACAGAACATCGGAGCAATTGTTTGTTGCCAAATAAGGACTTCAAGATTGTTCCGTCTGGCCCCACTTTGCCCAGAGCTAATATGTAATAAAAGTGAAGGCATCTGCTGTAGCTGTGAAGCATTCTGTTGATTTTCCTTTTACAAGGAGGAAACAAAAAAAAAGGGTCTTGGAAAAAACCCTCAAACTAACTGAAAAATCCCTGTAAAGGCTTATCTACAGTTTATAACTACAAAAACGACTGAACTTACCTCATTGCCACTTGCTATCAGTGGAAGAATACATTTATATTTTTCTTTATCCACAGTAGTCATTATAATGTAGTTATCCTCTTTGTACAGGACACCAGTCGTAGGCTAAGAAAACAACCAACCTATGGATTAGGCAGGTGGGATTTTTAATGCTGTTAGAAATATTCCTGAATTCATGAGCACAACAGTTAAGTCATGAAGCAAGTGGTCCTGAGTATTTCTTGAGTCTTAATTCTACCAGAATGCTGGGCTTTAAGCTTGCAGTAGTTTGCTAGTAGTTGCTTGCCACCTTCTCTGCTTCAATCCTTCTACCTCTAGCTACATTCCTGCTCTCTGTGCTCATACTACTCCTGCTTACAGACTTCGAGCTGTTAGGTGAAAAACCAAAGCCATAGCCGTTCGCTTTTGCAACCAGCCATACCCAGGTTGACTTTCGTGCCAACTTTCCCTGGGATTTTCCCAGCTGCCAGGCTCAGGCCATAGCTTCCCACGCCCCGGCCTGGTGCGTATGCGCTTGCTGTTTGTTCCCAGAGCCAGAACCAAGCCCCGAGGGATGCCTGAAGCGGGCACCGACAAGTTTACACTGAGAACATTCTAAACCGAAACACCCCCTTCTCTGGGGGCTTCATAAATAACCGCCAAGCGTGAGAGGGCTCCGGCCTCTGGGGCCGCCCGGGGATATCGCTAAAGAGCCCAGCTCCTCCAGCGAGGGAGGCTGCAAAGGAGACCCCCTTCGCGCCCCCGCCGCGGTACCGACCAGGCTGAACTCGGTGCCGGGCCAGTTCACCCTGAAGGGGATGTCGTCGCTGAGCTGCGGGAGCGCGCGGCCGCCCTCAGCCACCGCCACGGCCGCCAGCAGCCCACAGAGCAGGGTCCGCGGGGCGGCCGGGGGGGACGCCCAGTGCCGGCAGCCCCTCATGCCTGCCGGGGCTCCGGCGAGGGGAGTGCAGTAGAGGGCGGGGCGACCATCGCCGCCGCCACGTCTGCTTCCGGCGGGGCGGGCCCTCGCGCATCAACATCCGGGGCACTGCCCGCGCCGAGGGTGGGAGGCGGCTGGTGAGTGAGAGAAGGGGGGCGGGTCGAGAGCCTGGGACTCGCCGTTT
>JANHFY010012747.1:0-43476 GCA_027560095.1 Chloroceryle inda
TTCTCTTCCCCTTTGGGGAGGGAGGGGAGTTAACAGAGAGCGTCTGTTGGGTCTTAGGGGCTGCCCTGACCCTAAACTATGACACTCCCATAAAATTACCTAAATGGAGAGTTTATTATGTAGCATAGTTGTATTATCTATTTTGGAAAGCAAGATCTCAAAATGATTCATAACATGTTCCCACTAGCGCGCTCTCACACTTTTTGACAGCCATGGAGTGGAGCAGAGCTCACTCCTGCTCTGACAGGAGCACTGGCACTATTTTATCTACTCCCATTTCCTTGCAATTGAGTTTCTTTTCAGAGCATGACCCTGATTTCAAATGTCTAGTCCGTATCTGTTGAGAAAGTCTTGTTTGTTCCTATACCGTTATTCTGATTAGCTGCAATCATTTAGTTCTGTTATTGATATTTTCAAGCTCATTTTTTAACCTCAAAGATTATGCAAAGAATGAAATACCAGCCAATACCTGTAAACCCAAAATACACTGCTTATGGGAATCTTTCTTCTCTGCAGAAAACAGTCAGTGCATTTTCTCAAAGTCTCTTGATCCTTTCTATGCGTGTCTGTTCTGAAGTATATTAACGTGACACTGTTTATGCTACTACAGCTGGGCGGGAAGGTTCCTTTTATGTTCTAAATCAAAATTTAAAAAAAACCCAATTTGTGAATATCTGCAAATCAAGTAAGCTAAGGTCAGATTTCTGGGACTGTCACTAGAGGAAAAGAAATAAAATAAAATAAAATAAAATAAAATAAAATAAAATAACAAACAAACAAACAAAAACCCACAAAGAAATAAAAGACTGTGGAAGGTGGCTTCTTCCTTGATCATTTACTAAAGGAGATCATACCTATTGTGATAAAGGAACTCCTGCAAAAGCATGATAAATGGAAAAGATACAAATGTGAACAGAACTCCAGCTAGGTTTTTAAAAGTTTGTGTGAAAAATGTAACTTACTTGGCTTTTAAAATTGCTAATTTCAGAGTGAAATGGTCACAGCTACCCTGTGCACTACATGTAGAAAGAAGAGATACTGATGTTTGAGTTATGAAAACCAAATCTTTTGCAAAGGATTGGACTGTGGAAAGAGAATTTGCAGTATTGGTTGTTCTGGAGTAACCACACTCATCAGGAAGATGCATCTCCAGGATGTTCCTGGCTGATATATGCAGTATAGGCCTGCAGACTCAAGCAGGCCCACTTCGCTTCCGTGGGACAGGGAATGGGAGGGCCTTTGTGGAAAGGCTGGTGGAGACCCCTCACCCTCCCATGGAGAGATCCTTGTGACCACACAGACAACTACAAGTCTAAGTAGGAAAGTGCCTATACCAGCTGACTGTGTCAGTCTAGTTCCCCTGCCAGACCGGGCAAGAGAAACTAGGCAGCACAGATGGTAGCATCAGGACAGTTGAGAAGAGTTTCCCTGTCCAAAACTAGTATGTACCTTGAGCATTCTCTGGCCCAAGTGGCCCACTTCTACTTACTGCTCTGTCAAAAACTTGTCTTCGATCACAAACCTGGCTCACAGATAGCTCAGAACTGTGGGGGGTTCTGGATCTCCTAGACAAAGACTACTATCTGTGCTACTCCATTTTTGATGCCGTAGGGTTTTTTTTGGTGCTGACCACAGATGTACCATTAACGATGCACAGTTTGTCTTACCAAATCAGCTTAGAGACATCAAACCACTTCAGGAGGAAATTTCACCTTGCTGTGATTCCCTAAGACCCCCTCTTCAGTCTTCCTGCTGCTCTGTTCTTTGTTAACCAACACAGGGCTTTCGTTCAGTAAGTTTTGACACATAGCTACACATCTGTCCTCGGCGATATTAACAGGAGACTTTTCATTTGGATATTTACTAGTGGTGCTTGTCAGTCCTTCTATTAAGAAGATCTGAACAAGAAAAGCCTGAGAGGCAGAAACCTCGTCCGTGTGAGCCAGCAAGTACTTGCCACACTTGTGGATGACTCTTTTCATTCCCAGAACATTACAGCAGATCTCCAAGACTACTGAAACTGCCATGATCTTGGCACGTATTTCTATGATTTCATCCCAAGAAGGTCTCACCTACATGGAACATGAGGGCTTGAAAAGATTTCCTTGGAGGTCTGACCCCCTGATGCTACAGACAAGCACATTCATGAGCCTTTGAGTGCGGTAGTGGAAGGGATCCATTGGCTTTGGTCTTGGAAATCTAAAGAACTAGGGGGTGAAACCTGCTCTTACCAAAACAAAACGAAATTCTGCAACTGAGGTGGCTGGGATGAGTATTTGCCCAAGCTTGTGGCCTCAGAAATATGCCACATTTAATCACTTCCTGTGGTTTACAGACAGAATTGCAATTTAGAAGCTTCAAAGCTATGAACTAAAGTAGGTGGGACATTTAGCTATGGGAATGCAAGATACTGAAAAACATGAAATTTCATAAGGTTTCCACCAAAAGAAGATGCTATAAAATCTAAAATGTTGATGCCTGCAGGCAAAGAAAGAAGGCCATATGACTTGGAACTTCTTGTGATAGCTGCTTCAAGAGTATTTGAAAATACAGCAGCTAATTTTCTTGGAAAATTAAGGCCCCAGGTACAGGTAGAAGATAATCCAAGACTTATGCCCAGTTTCTAATAGGAAGAAACTTGGGAACTGTTCCAGGTGAACAGTTTGGCCAGTCAACCTTAGATAAATTGTAATTTACAAAATATGGCACCTTCCCATCAGACAGCCCTCACTTATTACAAATATTGACCTCTCTACTTTGACTTGACCTCTAGCGCCCAGACAACTCGTGTAAGGTCCCATCCTCCCAGCCTGGAACGGCAGACCAGTAACCACAACTGCTCTATGAAGGCATTCTTGCACTCCCGTGTACTTCTTCCATAAGGAAATCATGGAAACCTGATCTGCAGAATCTGGGTCAGAAGGAAAAAAAACCTTAATTTATGTATAAGCAAAAGCTTGCCAGCCTCAGAATAACTGCTCAGCCTGGGAGCTGGCACGCTGTTCTTATGACAGGTTGTATTTTTTATTCTCAAGTTGGATAAAGTGGTAGATAGTGATTTGAGCACACCGGCTAGTGAGAGTCAAGAGGGGGGAGACGCGGCTCTTCGGCCAGGCAAACGCATGGAGAGGACCTGCTGTTATGCAGCTGACAGGCAACACCTCACCGCCCTGGGTGCGGGAATCCCGTGAATATTTGTAACCAGGTTTCCGCAGTGCCTCCCACCGAGCCCGGACTGCTGCAGAAGCTGAGGCTGCTGCCCCTTCACAACGCCTCTGCCGAGGCGTGGTGGCTTCCAGCTCTGCTCCTGGCGTGCGCATCAGTTTGACAGTCTTCAACTAAGTCGCATTCTAAAGGTTCACCCCCGCTATCCCTCACCCACGGAGCTACCCCTACCAATAACTACATGAGATGAAAAAAATCTCAAGTCGGAACTGTACCGTTGTAGGCCTTTTTGCTCCTTAATTCGGCCCCCACAAACAGGAAAGAATATTATTCCGATTCCATTCCCCCCCACTCCCCCGCCTTTTTATTCCTGCACCTTCCAGCTGTTCCCGCTGCCCGGACATTCACGCCGTCCGGGATGCGGAGGTGGGAGCCCAGCCCTGACCGCACGGGACGGGGCTCCGGCGAGAAGCGCGCAGGGAGACCCCCAGCAGCCGCCGGGCCCCAAGCTGTCACCCGCCTACCCCCGCTCAGATCGCCACCCTCCGCGCTACCCCCGGGGGAGCGGTACGGCCCACGGCGGCAGCTTCCCGGCGCGACCGCCCGCCCCGCCCCGGCTGCGGGGGGGTTTCGAACACAAGGGGTCGCCGAGGGGGGGGGCAAAATGGGGGGGCAAGGGGGGGGGGGCAAAGGGGGGGTTCTGCCTCGACCCTGGCTGCAAGGAAGGTGAGAGGCTCACCCCACCTCAGCCCACACCATGCATCTCTCCAGCCACATGCACAGTCCCCCCAGCCCCAGGAAACTTTGAGGCTCCCCGTCGGAGCCGCCCCGATGCCAGCAGCTGCCCGGGAGAGCCCTCCTGCTCACTCGCATACAGATCAGCCTCCTCAGCACCCCCCTGCCTCGGTATTTTCTTTATGACACTTGATGTTGGCCAGAAGCAGCGGCAGCTCATCGGAGAGGTGTAAACAACCCGGTCTGGATGTGACCCTGCAGCAGCTGCCACGTGGCGGGGTGGGGAGGGTGGGCTCCCCCCAGCCAGCTCACTGCCCACCGCAGGCAGAGGACTGGGCTGCAGCCATGCACATGCCAAGGTCACCCAGGGATGCTCAGGGTCCACTGGGTTGGGCTGTGTCCTGGTGCATGGGCTGCCTGCCCACCCACCTTTGAGGAACTCAGCATGACCTTCTGGCACACACAGGAGACTCGTGGCTCCCCAACAATGTCCCCAGTGTCCTCCCTACCCAATGGGCAGTGCATCAGCCTTACTTCTCAGCACACCCTGCAAGCTGCTCACATGCAGGATCCCCCACCCCTCCCATTCAGCCCCATGTCTGAAGGGCTCCCCAGGGCCCTCAGCACTCACTACTTGCCCTTGTCCTTGTCATAGGAAGGGCACTCACTGCTCCAGTCAGAGTCAGAAGACACCCCGTGTCCCTGTGATGCTCTTCTTCCATCCACCTCACCACCAGCAACCTGCTCTGTAAAGCACCCTGGCTGCTGCCCTGTCCCCCACATCTGCTGTGGGGAATGCTGCCAGGAATGCTCAGGGCAGCTTAGAAAAAATAAAAATAATTTTAAAAAATCAAGCCCCTTAATCACATAAATTGTTCACTCATCTAGGCAAGGGCTGCTCCCTCGGTGCTGCCTGGCAGCACCTCACCACAGACTTTCTCACCGTCCAGGCACTACTGTGACCTAACGGCCACAGCACTTGCTTTTTTAGTTTTTACTCTCATGGGTGCATTACCAGGAGCCCTTGGGTTGGCGGGGTGAGGAAGAGGAAGAGTCAGTCCACCCTCAGCAAGATAACAGAGGAATGTTTGCAAAAAAAGAAATGTCATGGGCTCATTCCCCCAACCTCAGTCAGACACCAAGAGTCCACCAGTCACCACAATGCCTGTTTGCTGCATCCCTCCTTGACTTTGCTTCTCCAATTAGCCTTTTAACAGAGGTGGGTGTAGCTGGGGGGTTTCAGCAAGTCCCCCAGCTATGCCACCACCACAGTACAGCACAGAGTGGAGCAGGGGTGGGAAGATCTCTCCCAAAATGCTTCCCATGTCACTGGCTGGCCCTGGCACAAGCCAGAGTGACCCTGGGCTTTCATTCCACCAACAACAGGCAGCAAGGAGGCCACACCAGCTACTGACTAATTACAGTCCTTTCAATTCATTCCCAGGCAAAACACTGCCCTAAATGAATCAATTATGATTTGTGGCTCATCCCCTTTGCCTCCTCCTCCTCCTCCCCACCACCAGCACAGCATCAGGAACGATGCCACTCTTCCAACCTTTCAACCCTTTAAGCTGCTGTTAATTAAGCCCAGGGCTGGGCAGATTGCCAGGAGCAGATCTTCAGCCCCACAGAGACCCTGCTTTGTCTCCCCCTGGACTCCCCAGCCCTCTCCCATCCTCCCGATCCTTCCAGCAAACCTCCACCCAGCCTAAACACTCAGGCTGGTGCCCAGAGGTCGACAAGGATGGGTAAGACTGGACCTAACACTCCTTCGGCATCCCTTTCTGGCTCAGAGGCACCACGCCTGCCTCATCACTCCCTGAGCAGTGCAAGAGGCTGAGAAGAGGGAGAAAGGCAGCCTTCTTCCTTCTTCCCTCTCAAAGCAGGGATGCATGCTTTACCTGGACACTTTTTCCAGGGCTATCCCCTGCACCCATGAGTTCACTCTCAGCTCTGCTCTATATTCGCTGCTGCAGAGCAGAGTGCAGGATGACCCTGCTGGGAGCCTCCCTTCAGCTCAGACAGTGCTAAAGGATGGGATATTTATGAGAAAGCAGCTCCTTAAGAGAAGATAAAAAAAAAACAAAAAAAAAACCCCACCAACCAAACAACATATCAGCCAGTCCCTGGCTATGACAAGAGATGCAGGCTCAGTTTCCAAGGATGTTTATTGCCGTTCTCATCTTGACCCTCACCCCAGCACACTGGGCCCGGTGAATCACGGAGAAGCGTGGCTGATGCCCGCATGATTCAACATGGCACAGAGATTCGGAGCCAGTTTTGTGGGGCTGTTCGGAGCTTTTTTTGTGAATGAAGGAAATCCAAGAAGACAGGGCAAGAGCGGGTGCCGGGACAGGAAGGCGCTTGGGATGCGCTGAGTTGTACAGAGCCAGGCTAAACCCCCCTCGTGCTGGTATTACCAACCAAACCTGCTCCTTGCTGTTTCCCCCGGCCCTCCAGCCACGTCCTACCCCTGCACGGCGTGGCATTCCCGGAGACACCAGCTCAGGGAGGCCCGGGCCCCCCCATCAGCCCCGCCGCAGGGCCGGGGCCGGGCTGCCGCCGCTCCGCCATTGCCATCTAGCGGCCACTGCCCCCCCTGCAGCCCCCCCCGCCGCTCAGCCCGGCCCCGGCAGCAGCAGGCAGAGGGGGGAGCGGAGCTGAGCCCCCTCTTCTGCCCGCCCTTCCCGCTGGGTGCTTTGAAGCGGCTTCAAAGCCCCCCCCGGTGCAGTAATTTGATCGAATCGCTCAGATCGGCTGTCCCTGGAGCTGTCCCAGCTCACCCCACACAACCCAAAATCCACCCGGATACAAGCAATAACCTCAAAAGCACCTTCTGTCGAGCCCCGTTTGCTTGGAAAGCTGCTCCACATCTCAGGGACAGCATCACTCAGGGCTCAGATCCCTACTGCAGGCCAGGCAGGGTCTGGAGAAGGGGGTACAGGCTTTCCTTCCGTAACTGCTGTTCCCAGGAGCTCTGATTAGCTGCACTCATCTTAGAAAGTGGCTTTTGGCATCCTGATTTGATTCTGTTTTTTTAAGCAAGTCTTTAAGTATGCCGAGAAGAAGACCCCAAAAAAAAAAAAAAAGATCACATGAGAATCGTCTACAGTGCTCTGGCCAAATTTCAAATTGGGGCTGGGTGGCTGTGACTCAGAAGCATGTTTATAACCATGCAGGAATGGAAGGTTTTCTTCCAGGAACAAATTTATTACCTGCTGGATTAGGAAGAGATGTTTTCCCCATTTGCAAAGGGGAAGTCCTGCCAAACCAGGCACCTCCACAGCAGGGAGGCACAGTCCCCAGGCTGGTGCATCTCACCCATGGACACCAGGGATGCAGGTGGAGAATTACTGAATCAGTTTGGTTGCAAGAGACCTTGAAGATCACTAAATCCAACAATTAACCCTGCACTGCCAGGTCACCACTAAAAAAATGGCCCTCAGCAACACATCTACACATCTCTTAAACACCTCCAGAGATGGTGACTCCACCACTGCCCTGGGCAGCCTGTTCCAGGGCTTCCCCAGTGCCAAGTACAGGGGGATGATCATTGCCCTAGTCCTGCTGACCACACTATTTCTGATCCAAGCCAGGATGCTGATGGCCTTCTTGGCCATCTGGGCACATGCTGGCTCATCTTCAGCTGGC
Source organism: Chloroceryle inda (assembly GCA_027560095.1). Lineage (NCBI taxonomy): Eukaryota > Metazoa > Chordata > Aves > Coraciiformes > Cerylidae > Chloroceryle > Chloroceryle inda. The sequence goes on from JANHFY010012747.1 coordinate 7,552, forward strand.
TGTCAACCAGCACCCCCAGGTCCTTTTCTGCTAGCAGTTTCCAGCCACTCTTCCCTAAGCCTGGAGTGTTGCAGGGTATTGTTGTGACCCAGGTGCAGGACCTGGCACTTGCCTTGTTTAACCTTATACTATTGGCCTCTGTCCATCAATCCAGCCTGTCCAGTAGGTCCAAACAGCTCCAGGATGGCATCTCTGGAGGAGAGCACCACACCAATCTCTGCCTGATGTTCATCTGCACAGATGTTAGCAGCTGTGGCATGGACCATGACAGCCCTATTGGCATCTCTCCTACCAACAAAACCCTGGGCTGGGCACATCAGCAGAGACTCTGCTCTGCCCAAGCCAGGGCAAGTGCTTCCTTTCTGTTGTCTGCTTGCTCTTTCTGATAAAAAGATTCCCCAAATCATAGTGTTCCCCACAAGTTGCCCACCTCACAGGAACATGCCTTTGCCAGTATTAACACCAGGGACACACAGCATCTTCTTGCAAAACTGCTGGGACACATTCTCAACAGACTGTTTTCTCAGGGTCAGAACTGTAATCAATTCACCAAGAAATCAGACTGCTGGAAGACTAGCGAAAGCCAGAGAATTTCACACCAAGCTATGAACAACACGTTCAGATTTAAGCAACTGCCACTATTCCACTAAACTCCTCCCAGACCTTCGGCTGAAGCAGCCACACCACGTGTCACACAGCAACAGCAGCAGAAAAGCTTCAAACTGCTTTAAGTTAAAAGTGTAATTTGATGCACACTGCCATAAAACATACCCATGTTCATGAATACTACTGGGCTTAATTACCAAGACCCATGAGTCCAATACCCAGTCTTAGCATCTTTGTTATCAATCTTGTAAAGACCTCTTTCCTCAGATGGAGGAATAACCATCTGGAAATGGGGATTTTCGTTGATATCTCTCTCCAATAAGCTCTCACAAGTAGGAGTGGATGCAATGGAGATGCAAAAGGAGCACCATCATAGCCACTCTCATCCAGCCTTCCCCCTGAAGCCCCTTCCCAAGACAGAAGATGAGGCACACTTTCATTCCCACCCAGAAGTCCCTTCTTCTAACCTCTCTGTGACTGTTTGCCTACAGGAATACAGCCCAGAGCATCTTTGGCCTCATTTTTTAAAGTACCTCCTTGTTCTCAGCAAAATGACACAGAAACCTGAGTGTAGTATCCAGCTGGACCTGCTCAAGGTTCCCAAACCCACAACATCCTACTGTGTCCCTGCAGTACCCGCCAATCCCCAGCTTCTCTAGGGATGAAATGCCAGAGCTGATTGCACACAGCTGTGTTTTTTCAGGGAGCTCTGAGCAGATCCTGGAAGAAAACCTGTGAGCATCCACCCCTTTTCCTCCTCCCCTCACTTCATACATGCAGGTTCCTCCCAGTGGCTGATCTGTTGTGACATCTACCTGTGCAAGCAAAGGAAAGACATGTTAAAGGTGTCTCCACAGTTCAGGTGAGATGTCACAACAGGGCTCAGATGCCGCATAATCTGCTTCTTGTGCTCTCCCCAGGCACTCTTCAGCACAGGCCAGGCATGCCAAGATGCCAGCACTGCAGCCTGGCACCAGTTCCTGCTCAGGTGGCCTAAGCCCTGGCACTTGCCACCACTCAGTGCCCTGGGATCACAAGCACCAGAAACCGAACTCCTCATGTACTTCTTGAAGCCACCAAAAGTGCCCAAATACACCACAGAGCCTTAAAGTTGGATGGTCCCCAACACCACATCACTGGGGAACTGGAGCAACTCGTACATCAAAGCAACTGATAAAACAGAAGGATGCTGCTTCTTGAATCCAAGGACGATTCAGCAAACAAGTGATCATCATCTGAATGAGCTGGGAGAGGTTTGAAGAACAACCAAGAAGCCTCCAGTTTTCTGCATTTGTGTGGACACAGCAGGGCTGCACATCCAGCCCTGCAAAACTCACAGGAGTTGGTCTTGTTGCTTGGTCTCACTCTGCCATCATGAACCTTAGTGCCTGCACTTACCCACCTCTCTCCATGGGCTGCTTGGGTCTTAGTACTCTCTAAAAAACTCAAACCAAACCCCAAATCCGCCTTTACAGATGCATACGCCACCGAAGAAAAAAGCACAAGGGCTGCACTAACAACTCAGGCAGAGGCGAGTGACATCCTGTCCCCCCTCAGACCACCACAGCCAAGGGACAGCATCGCTTTGCACCAGTGCTGGCCACAGCAATAGCATGCAGGAGGGAAGCTCCAGCCTGCTGCTGTCCTATTTCCTACCAAAACACCTCACGCTTCGTGTTTCAGAGGACTGTGACACTCCTTGGGCTAACTGCCTTAGGCTGGGAGGTTTCGCAGCTCAGCTGAAGAGGCCTGAAATAATTACCCATTAATAAATTGCCTGGAGTGCCCTGCTGCTTTATTTAGCCTCGTGAGTCGGGCTCTAATTAGCATTCGCAGCCACATCCCTGGCTTCTTTGGGCAGGCACGCAGCAATCCCACCTCCTGGAGAACAGCTATATGCCTGCCCCTCCTTTTCCATCAGATTAAAGTGAATTTCTGTCCCTGCTTCCACCCCCAAATCCCTCTGCACAGCCTCTCCCCTCAGCTGAGCTGTGGGACACCCCAGCCCTCCAGTAACTGAGCTAGCAGCAGGTGAGATACAACCTTCTTCATCCTCCATCTCAGATGGGTCCAGTTAGGGGCATCACACTTTTTCAGAGGATCTAATGGGAAAAAAAAATTACGGAGAGGAGATATTTGAGAGTGACTAACAAAAGGATCATGGATGGGCAGCATGGATAAGAGGAGATCAAAGACAGGAACACTGACTGAGGGGATATTCCCCTTCTTGCAACCAAAGCCCTGAAGCATGGGGCTCAAGGGGGCAGATCCTGCTACAGCCAAACACCAAGCTGCCAAGCTTTATGTCTGCATGGAAACAAGGAGACTGAGCTCAGAAAAGACAGTCCTGGGGTCAGCCATAGACAGTCAACAGGAGAAAGCTTATTTCTAGCCTGCCGAAGGGTTGGAGAGGGATTTTTTAAAATATTTTTTCAACCTCTGCGTTATCCAAAGCAGAAGAAATCCCTCCTTTTCTCCATCATCATCCTCGTGACCCTCCAGCACAGCAGTGTTAGCTCCTGCCAAAGCCAGCGGGAGATTTTTCTCCTCCCTTAGATCTCCTCTTCAGTCCCACACAAAAGGCAGGTCCATGCCCAAGGACCATCCTGTGCTTTCTCTGATCCTCTGACTGCCCTGCAAACTTCAAGTCAAACCCACAGCAACCAGAGCACCATCAAGCTGGATGACAGAAGAGCATCCTGCTTTTAGGCTGCAAGGACCCCTGACAATAGAGTGAAATCTGGCCCAGAAACTCACCAACTCCATTACCAGTCTCATGAAACCAAATTCACAGGCTCAGCTTTCTCATAAGCAACCTGCTAGCAAACAGGGTGGCCTCAATAAGATGACATTGTCAGGAGAAGATGGAGCCGTTGAAAAAATTTTCCGTCAAGTCTGAACTTGTGCTGAGCAGCTGATGCTCAAGACAGCCATAGAAGCCCCATCCCTGGCATGCAGCCAGGAAGCAGAAGCTGCTTCCATCTTCCAAACCTGTGAAAGAGAAAAGGCCAAAGAGCAAAACCTCTCTCTGAAAGCCACTCAGTGCTGGGAGGTGTGAAAAAGTTATCCCTCGCTGCAGCAACAGGCAGTTATCAGCTCGACAGCCTCTGTGAAGGCAAACACCCTCGCCCATCCCCAGGAAAGCGTGGCTCAGCACGAATCCTCAATGGGAAAAAGTTCATTGAGGAATTTTTAGCCTTATTTCCACTCAAATAAACACACAGAGAGGCAGTTGCAGCACGTTAGCTACTGTTTTATCTCACGAACTAGAGATGAGGGGAGGGGAGGAATGACCCCTGTGAAACTCCTTTGATGACTTATGGTTCCTATCAGAGCTCACAAACACTTTTTTTTTTTTTTTTATGGTGTCATCCACCATGGCAGCATGCCCCATGCTCACAGGAAAGCTGCTTCCCACCAAGCAATCCACACAGAACTGGTTAGCATCATCCATGACAAATGAGCCACACCCCTTTTTTCAGGTTCTTTCAGGTGTGTTTTGGGAAGGACAATGCCACATTGGTCTCCTTCAGCACGGCTCCCCACGGCTGGGGTTAAACACCAGCATGTTTTTCCCAGTTAAAGAGCGAGACCCTTGCTGGTGTGCAGGGCATAAGCCCAAAAGCAGCAAAGCAACTGAAACATTAACATGTTTTGTTAATCGAGGGCAGTGAGACACTGGAACAGGTTGCACAGAGAAGCTGTGGATGCTCCATCACTGTATTTGTTCAGTAACAGGTTGGATGGGGCCTTGAAAAACCTGGTCTAGTGGAAGGTGTCTCTGCCATGGCAGGGAGGTTGGAACTAGATGATCTTTAAGGCCCCTTTCAACTCAAACCAGTATATGACTCTGAGTTTGAGTGACCTATGCTCCTGTAATCCTGTGCTGAAGGATTGGAGTGGACTTTCCCATCAAGCATGGAAAAGGTAAGTGAAGACAAGAAATGCATCTCTCCTCTTTGCTTTTCTAAGCAAGATCTCTTGATGGACACCTTGGGAAATCAAGAGTCACATGTGAGAACTGCTTTAGTACAACTTCAGGCACCTCCCTAATTTTCACAATTTTTTCAGCTCTTCTGTAGCACAAGCAGCCCCAGCCAAGGATTAATGTTTATCCTGCACAAATGCAGCAAAGACCTTTTGAACTAAGAAGGACTGGCTGAAAAGTGCAGAAGAAAAAGCCATAACCCTTTAGAGGCCACTTAATTGAGATTGTGTCCCACACACACAGACCAGAAACGCCACCATCGATGGCATCTATTCATGCACTGTTAGGGGGTGTCACGGTTTAGGGTCAGGGCGGCCCCCTTAGACCTAACAGACGCTCTCTGTTAACCCCCCTCCCTCCCCAAAGGGGACGAGAAAAGGAATACGGGAGAGAGACTTAGTGATTAGAAAAGGAAACTAGAACAGCTTTAATGATGATTAATAAGAATAATAAAATAGAATATGTACAAATATGTACAAAACCAGTATGGAACTCAACCTCCCCAGTGGTAATTACATCACCATCACCACTGATATTGTAGAGCAGGCACCGGGGGTCCCAGACCGGGCCCCACAGCAAATGGGAGCTGTGTTCAGGAGCTGGATTCTGCTACCGGATTCAGGAACACGGGATCAAAGGCAGAATGGACAGAATCCTCCTTGGATGTTCCGGGGAAGCAGTCCAAGAGGGGAGAAGAGCCCGGGTAAAAGTCCAAAAGACCCTTCTGATCCCTCTGCTTGCTACCGAATATGACGTCTATGGGCTGGATACCTCGTTGGTCAGCTGGGGGTCATCTGCCCTGTCCGCTCCTCCCTAGGTGCGGTGTTTTACTTTCTGCACCCCCCTGTGTGGTACACACCATCCAGCAGTGGCCTTGGTCTGCACACCAATCCTTGGTACTAACTCTAAACAAGGGCTGTTATCACTGCCAGCAGCAGACACTGTCTGTGAAAACAGGCTGGTAACTTCAGACAGTGCTGTTAGTTAGAAGTACTGAACTGAAAAGTGAAATCACTGAACAGAATTAGTTCTGTTTTCACCCAAACCAGGACAGGGGGAAGTGCCATTTCCAAGGACTGCAAGGAGCGAGTTTCCCTGTGGACAGGCTGTGCACTAGTCCTCACAGCTGGACTTGCACTAAACTTTCAAAAGCCTTTCCAAGTTTGAAAACCATGTGATTCAAAATTATAAAATACCATCTGGGGAGGGCACAACAAGAAATCATATATTTTTAAAAATGTAAAACATGCTCAAGACAGGCTTTAAAATGTAAAACATAGAGGTAAATTAAAAGTCAGTTATAGTCTGATGGGACTAGATACTACCTGAGGTCTCTTTCACCCAAAATTATCTTACTACTCTGTCATCTCTTAAATATACAATAACAGGAGGTGGATGTACAGTATCTTAGAAGCTGTGAAGAGAAAATAACATGAGCCATGTACACTTGAGAGGCTAGAAAGCACCTCTTCCACAAACATCTCCTGACCAGCAGACAGCTCCCCATTAGAATCACACAGGGACAGCTGTGGGCTGCCTGGGAGAGGGGAGCAGGCTGGATTATGCCAGGGGAGGGAAAGGACGAGTGTGCAAATAAGTATTGAATACTAGAAGTTTCATTGCTGCACCGAACGACACTTGCACATCTCAGTGCAGGGAGATGATACAAAACCAGGATTGCTAAAGCAGAGGCTTGTGCTGCCATCCAGAGGGACTTTGGCAGCCTGGAGAAACTAGCAAAGGAACTGCAGGAAGTTCTGCTTCATGGGAAACGGCAAGTCCTGCACTTGCGGAGAAACAAACCGGTACAGCCCATCTGGAAAGCCCTGGGGTGCTGGTGGGCACCAAGCTCTTGCAGCAAAGGTGGTCAACAGCCTCCTGGGCTGCATTAGGCAAAGCATTGCCAGCAGGTCAAGGAGGAGGTGACCCTTCCCTTCCGCTCAGCCCCAGTGACACACATCCAGAGTGCTGTTCCCTCCAGGACAGGAGAGACATGGACTTACTGGAGCAACTCCAGCAAAGGTGACTAAAGGAGTGGAGCACCTGCCCTCCAGAGAGAGAGGCTAGGAGAGCTGGGGCTGCTTAGCCTGGTTGTAAAAGCCTCAGGGGAGATGTTATCTCTGTGGCACCCAGTGACTGGACAAGAGTCAATGGGCACAAACTGCAATAAAAAAACCCAAACCTCTCTTTATACGTAGGAATATAATTCTTGACTCTGAAGGGAACTGAGTATTTGGGACAGGCTGCACAGAGATTGTGAAATCTCCATCCTTAGAGATACTCAAAAACTGCCTGGACACAGTCCTGGGCACGGCTTCAATGCAGCCCTAAAATGTGCTAACAAAGCTTCCTTACAGGCACGGCTGAGACTCCAGCAAGGGAAGCAGGAACAAGATGTGCCAGGATGCAGTGACAAAATGTGAGGCAGCAGCTCCTGAGCGGAGGCATACTCCAGGAACCACCCTGTCCTCTGTGTCGAGCAACCAGCTCCTAATGAGCCCAGCTCCCTGGCAGTGACCAGCTCCCTGGCAGGACTGACTGTAACTGTCCATCCTCCTGGCAGCCCTTGGGAGGCTTTGCAAAGTCACCTGAATTCACTCAGAAAGGGAATTCTTCCTCCAGGGTGTGCCAGAAACCCAGACTTCAAGGCACTTCAGGGAAAGATGCTGCTATTTCCATGCTGTTGCCAGGATATTCAGAACTTGAGTTCATCCCAGGTCAGAAAACTCTCTCTTCCACAAGCATTCAAACCTTGGTCTGCACTGAAGAGTTCAGGGAGAGCACAGGGAAGTCCGGGGCAGATATGTCTGGGGAGAGATGCTCCTTTGCTGCTCAAGCCATGTTACCATAAGAAAAGCCGTATTTCCATGCCCCCAGGTTAAGCACTGACATCTCAGGGCTTTTAACCTCAGAGCCCCCACAGCACCTACCAGCGGCTGGCGCTAACCTGATCTTCATGTCCAGCTCCCCCAAGCCCCCGGGCACATGACAGCAGACATCTGAACAGGAGCCCACAGGGGAGAAGGCCGTGGCTAAGCTACTTCTGACAGTGACTGATGTTGCAGAGGTGCTGGGGAAAGAAAATCATCTGCCTCCCAGGGGAGGATTGGGGAGGAAGGAATGAGGAGGGGTGATGGGCGCTGGACACAAGAGCCAGAGACAAGACCAGGAGGGGGATACTGGGGCACCTTCTATCTCCCTGGCAGCACCTACTGCAGGGGCAAGGGCTGTTGTTTTTTGTAGGTCCTTCCCTCCTAATGTCAATGCCTCAGCCAATACCCAGTGCCCTCCTTCAGCCCCTCGTCCCCAGCCCCACGCTGGGGCAGAACAGCACTAAGCAACCCCTCATGGACCCCACTCAGGTGGGCAGGAGCTGCTGCACAGAACAGGGCTGCTGCTTACAGCACAGCAGCAACACCCACTATATCCAACACCTCTCCTAAAATCATGCTGCAGAGCCAGCAACAGCAGTAATAGCAACTCAGAGCCACCCTGGGGCTTGACCCCTTCCCTGCAGGACCAAGGAGAGCCAGGTTGATAGGCACTGGTCCAGCCAGGGCCATGTTGCTGCCAGCACAGCCCCAGCCAGAGGCACTTCCCAGGCAGCTCCTCATAGGCATGAGGAGCAGGCAGCAGTGCTGCCCTGTGCATGCTACTGCGCTCTCCATCACTGCAGCTAATTAAACCCAGATCCTGCAACACGCTGGGGAATATGCTGATATGCTGGGAAGCAGTAGAGATGGAGCTGGTAGCGCAACACACACCAAGGGTGTCTTTTGTCTCATTCATCACCAAGGGAAAAGAAGAAAAAAAAAAAAAGGGGGGGGGGGGGTTGGGGAGATTTGAAAAGTAATCTTCATTTGTAATCCAGGATGCAGAGCGTGCACATAAGCAGACAGACTGCCAAGCCATAAAGAGCTCCTGGGATCTGTTAGCAACACCCTGTGCATTCTCAGTTTCTTCTGTTCCTCTTACTTCTTCCATTAAAACCACCCAAAGGCAGAGCTGCAGTAACATTACGCTCCAGCCCAAAAGGCTCCCCATGGTCCTCGCTGCAGGCATGGATCCAAGTGAGCAGCGGAAAGCTCTGCAGCCCTTTTGCTCCACGGAGCACAGGCTCTCAGATCAACTCGAAGATGCTACAACACTGGAGAACATTTTTAATGTCCCTGTTCTTTAGGAGCCCTGCCCTGTACTGTGGGCAGAGTGCATTGCTTCCCATGGGACACCGAAACCTGCCACTCATCACTCAAGTAACTCCAACACTGGATTACAGCATCGCACCTCCACACTAGCACCTCCAAACTGTACCAAGATGCAGCGGCTTTCCCTCCAATCTCCTCTGCTCCTGCCCAGCATCTGGGAACTGGGCTTTTCCATTCATCCTTGCTGTAGATAACATTCCAAAATGAGAGCTCAGACTGCACAAGCCAAGCTCTACAAATATCCATGCAAGTGTAGTTTTAAGCCACACAAGGAAGGTTTGGGTCCTGTCTGCTACAAACAGGCTTTTCTGGGATGTTGCCCAGGTGGCTTTGCCCGTCCTTGCCATCAACTAAGGAAGCAGCTGCTCAGGTTGGAGAAGTCACAGGATGTTCCCTGTTTGCTGATTTTGACAAAGAGCTTTTCTTTCAAGCTCTCTCTCAGCCAGATGTAATCCAAATGATGCTGTCACACATATATGGCAAAGACATCAGTGATTTAATCATGACCACTATGGAGTGGCATACCATGCCACCACTACTGGTGGCATGCCAAGCCTTGAAGTGCAGCAGATATCTCTATATACCTCCATACCCAACCCCAATGCATGAACAGTGGGATGGAGGTCAGGGCATCAGGTCAGAACTCTGGAAAATGGGGTTTGTTGTCTAACTTGAGCTTAAATTCCTTAGTCAAGAACAACATGGGCTGGTACATGCACCTTTCACCATACAGTTAAGGCACCCACAGAGCCACTGCCACCAGATGCACTTAGCAAATAGTTTTCTGCTTCCTGCCTTATTTTACCCACCCCCCCCCCCCCCCAAAAAAAAAAAAAAAAAGAAGAAGAAAAGAGCATTTTCCCCTCATATTCTTATTCAGTGTTATTAAGATAAAAGCACATTTCACTTGTGGATTTTTTTTTTCACTGGCAAAAGACAACAAAGAGAGAGGCTTGGGAAGAGTCAGACCTGCCAATGCTAACACTGGGGAGTAAGAAAAACCCTTCTATTCACTTCCCTCACTGCAATCCAGCACGAGAGCAGCCTCACACAATAGCTGGCTGCTCACCAGGAACTCCACATCTGCAAAGACCAAGCTACTCCAGGGGAGAAGAGGTGTCTCATGGAGCAGATGAGAAGCACACATAGCATTCACTCCCCATACCCACCCAGCCACAGATAGCAAACAGGAGCCCAAGGGGACCTCCAGCAGCTACCTCGTCACTCCAAGAGCCCTGACCAAGGCAGCGGATGCTCAGCAGCAGCACAACGGAAACATGTGTCAGAGTTAAGTCATGCAAGACAGATGGCACTAAGAGCACATCGTTTAACCAGAATCTCTCCAGAAAGCCTTACAGAGGAGGTGCAGCCTTCTCCAAACCCCCTGGCTTAACTCACCAAGTTTTGGCAACAATGCAAAAAAAAAAAAATCAACCCCTCCCAGCTATTTTGAGCCTGCCCTGACTCTGCAGGCAAGACCGTTCTCTCCCAGGGTCTGCCACAGCTTTCAAAGCCAAGCAGAAGTAATTTTTTTGATTCCATCCTGTTCCTCATGTTCCATCTAATGTCCACTGCCATGCCAAGGGAAAATACCACCTCCACTGCTCACTGAGAGAGATAAGAGTCAGTCCTCCTCAGTGAAAGCCCCTATGGTGACTCAAAGCACGCGAGATGGGCCCTTCTGAAACTTAAGTCATGGGGAAATTGCATTATTGCTAATAAAATTATAGATAAGGAAATTAATTTGCTTTTTCTCCCCCACATGCTAGCCATCTAATCCCAGAGAGCAACCATGGTACAGGGGTTACCGGCTCTGCACACCAACCTGGACTTTGGCCATTTTTTGGAATACTTCACTGGTTTAGGAGTTAAAGCAGGAGGCTCTGGCACATAGTTTTTGTAGGTTGATGAGATATCAGGGCACCTAAATCTGTGAGAGCCATGGATCCAGACCTCTGGTGCTGTCTGCAGTGCCAAGATCACCAGCTCCCTGGGAAGAGACCTGTCCGGGATGAGCAATAGGGCGCTCTGGTCCCTTGTGGGACATGGGGGCTGCAAAGCCCAAGTGCTGCCATCAGTGCCAGAGCCCACCACCTCCCCAGCACCAGGCTGGGGGTTTCTGCAGAGCACCAGCACCTCTACCTCCTGCTGCGCAGCTCCTGGGCTGAGGACTTGGGCATCTGCAAGGAGAACGCCCCACAGCCAGACCCTGACAACGATGAGCCCAGGCTGGCAAGGAGCCCCCCAAGCATCCACGAACTGGGAAATGTAAAAGATTGGACTCTGACAGCAAGGGGAAACACCCAGTTAAACAGGTTGGGAAGGCAGCAGCTGGCACAACCATCTGCATATCCCCATTGTGTTAAAGACAAAAATATTAGGCTTTGTGTTTGAGTTACTGCTAGATGGAACAGCCAAGGGCAGTGAAAGGGCCACATCCCATGCGGTATGAGCAGGAAGGGCTCCGGCTTCATCTCCCTGCCACAGAATAGAGCTGTAGTCATCCAGGCAGTTAATTAGCGAGCAGCCGTTCTAGGAACTCGCTCTGCCAGCCGACAATTAACGAGGCCATCCCTCTGCTTCCTGCCCGGCCATGATTTATTCATCTGGCATCCCTGGTGGGTCGCAAAAGATAACAAGGCACTGAGCACTTGCCGAGTCCATATGTCAATTTATTTCCCCTGTGCAGGGCTTCCTGAGTCACCAGCCAGGAGGTTCCCTAGGCACAAAGAGATGAGCACTGAGCCAAAAGAGCCAGGAAGAGCCCTCCTCACTGATGGGCTGCCCTCCAAAAAAAAGGCAGGAGCAGCTCAACATTATCAAAAGTCATTTTATCATGCAAAGCATCCCATACAAATCCTACCAGCTTCAAATGAGCTGAGCACTGACCTGGGTCTCACCAAAGCCACATGCTACATCTAATTAATACTGGAGGTCCCCACCTCCTTCAGATGTTTCATAATACATTGAATATTCCCCAAATGCAGTGCCTGAGGCAGGGAGCTGCTCCAGACCAGTGATACTAGAGCAGGATGTGCTGCTGCAGCAGCTTATTCCAGCCTATTTTGCTGAGTAGACACAAGGCGGGGAACCTTGTGATTTAAATGCAGGATTGAAGTGTGTGGCTGCAGCCTTGGTTGTGCTGTGAATGCTGGGCAAGGGGGAATAATCCAGGATTTGGAGCTGGAGTTTTCTCACAGCACCAAGACAAACTGTAGGAAGAAATTAGTTAAAGGAAAATAAGCAAAACAAGTGGGTTCTAGCTCTGCTAAGCACTTCTCCATTTCCCCAAGTTTATTAATGTCTCAGGGGTGACTTGGCCGTTTCTTAGGATTAAATACAAATCCCCTCACAGCAGGGCTCAAGCCACAGGAAAAACAGAAGGCAACAACCCCAGCTGCACCCAAAATCCCTACTGCAGCCAAAGGATACTGTCTGAAGACTTCCAAGATGAAGAAGTTCCAAGTTTCCTCTACAGGCCACTAACCACCCCACAATTTGGGGAACTCCTTTATCCACAGAGGCCTCTTTTCACTGTTCCCATCAAATGCCACCCTCCAGCTCAGAGCCAAGAGAGGCATTTCTAACTGCTTCAGCTGACAAATACTCGCCTCCCATACACAGCCCACCACTCTCTCTCTCCATCCCCTCATACACCCTCAAACTCACCCCATCAGAAAAATACCACCAGACCATCCCAAGCCCCGTGGGATATCCAAGTCTGGGGCAGGACAGGTGTCACACGAGGTCCCAGCTGCTGGAAACAGGACCACACATCCCATCAGTTTTAAGAGCACAGGGAAAAGAAAAGACCCAGAAAAGATTTAGCAGGGTGGGGAAAAAAAGCAACCAAAATAACAAAAAAAAAAGCAACAAATTATAAAATATGCCATTCCCGCAGTTTCTAATTGCTCCCTGCCTTTAAAGATCTTACCCAGAAAACAAAGGTGACAGAGAAAAGCAGGCAGGAGCTTGAGCACAGCTGGTGTTGGCTCTTCCGTAGGCTGACACTGAGATGACACACACAGACACCTCCCCCAGCCTCCCCACCAGCCCCACCGGGAATGCTCCTGCTCCCCCCAGCTGCCCACCTGGGCTGGGGGCTCTCCGGTACTTACTCCCACTCCTTCCTCCTGGCCTGCGGCGTGCTCTGCATCTTGTGCGCCTCGTGAGCCTTGATAATGTCCCTCTGCTCAATCAACCCACCTCGCCGGCGCTTGATAACATCCGGGCTCACTGGCACATACTGGCCAAGCCCCAGGTCGAAGGTGCTGCCCGTCTCCATGCTGGCATCAGCATCCCGGGAGCGGGGCTGGTAGAGGGCATCGAAGCTGGCAGCGCGTGAGACCAGGGCCTCGGCCAAGCTCTCGGGCTCCAGCAGGTTGCAGGACTGGGTGGTTTGCATCAGGCCGAGACGGTGCTTGCGCCACGTCTCCTCCTCAGGCAGGGCCAGGACATATCGGGGGGAGGCAGCGTCCAGCTCAGCCCCCCTGCCCGGCACTGGGGCGCTGACAGAGCACGTGCCAAATCCCAGCATCTTTGGTGCTGTTGTAGCTCATCACTCTGGAGGGGCACAAAACAGAGAAAAGAGGCTCAGGACCTTCTCCATTTGCCCCCAGTTCCCTCCCTTCCTCCCACAACAACTGAAAATCCCTTTTCTCCTGGGTGTGCTGGGCTAGACCCTCTCAAACCAGGCACAACACTGGACCCTCAAGGCTAGGGGAAGGGGTAGCCCCCCCTGCCTTACTCCTTTCCTCCTACTTCCCAATCTGCACCCCTGCAGGTCTCTGACTCAGCAGCCAGCCCTCCCTGGGGTCCCTGGAGCAGCACAGCTCCCCGCAGCCGGATCACAATGTGATGAGGACCCAGTGCTGTCTCGGGGATGGGAAAAAAAGGAGGCTGGGGAAACCTGGATCAAACCACCCCTGTGTTGTTTTTGGGTTTGTTGTTCCTTCTTCCTGCTCTATTAGGATTTCTTGGCCATTTATGTGGGGTTAGGAGGAATGAAAGGGGCTTGAATGGCACTGCTCAGCTGGGAGCACAACTCAGTAACCCCCCAGCACCCTTGGCCAGAGCATCCATGTCCCACCCCAGCCCCACTCTCATGTGACAATGGCCAGGTAACACAGCAGAGACAGGCAGCAGCTTAGGGGACTGGATGTGGAAACATCAGCTTTGACTCTGGAGCTGCCTATCAGAGCAAAAGGTGCAGGAATGCTGCCAGAAACACTGCTCCGAGCAATGCTCCTTGGCTAAGCAAAACAGATGATGCTCCATAGACAGGAGATGCTCCTGTTTGAGAATACACACAAAGCCTTGCCACAGTGAAATGCTTTATTTTTGTGTTTTGCTCTGTTCAGTGTTTTATTGCTGCAGGAAGGGCTTCATTCCTGCAGTCACCAAAACTCCCTCTGCAGAGCTTGTCCAGGATGGAAGTGAAAGAAGGAAGAGGGGAGGAGAGAAGAGCAAGGTAGCAAATGCTTCTCTGCAGAGCTGCCACCTCCTTCCTAACTACATCCCTGACACAGGGGGAAATGGGAAAGGGGGCATTTAAACCTCCTGAAACATGGCAATATTGAGTACATCAGTAATCTAACCCCTTCCTGGGGCCTTGTTTGGAGACACCTGAACTCCTGCAGAGTAAACAGGGAGGCAAGAACAGCAGTCAGAATAAAGGCTGGAAAATCATCCCACCAGGAGCAAAAATAATATAAATATAGAAAAAAAAATCCAAGAGTAACAGGCAGACAAAACAGAGCGTGGCCCCCATGCCAGCCAGAATGAGCCTGAATCCCTATGCCACAGGGAAAGGGCTGCATGGCCCAGGGGGGAAGCCTCCCATGCCGTTAGGGTCTGTGGAGCTGCACTGCAAATACAAAGCGTCTGAAGTCACCCCTAAATTTAAGCATGCCCAGCCCAAGGGATACTCACCCCTTGGCCAGCTCTCCAGAGAAAAAGCAATTGCCAGTAAGAGCCTCAGCAAATTAATTAGCACGTTTGTAAGAAGAGTTTAGCTGCTCCCACTGAAAGCTATAAACAGATTCTTCACTACTTTGCTTATCCATGAAACTTATTTTTGTAAAGGCATTAATTACTTTTCCAACCCAGTCCTGGCTACCTTTACAATTTCTCATTTTCCTAACATATGTCTTTCCTTGTTACACCACTTTGCTTGTTTTCAACCCTCTCTTGCTAAAGTTTAACTCCTCATTCAACCACAGCAGGTTTTCTTTGGCGTTTGAAGACATATTTTTTTAGTTTGGATTTTGGTTTTGTTTTTGGGGTTTTTTTTGTGTGTCGGGTTTTTTTGTGTGTGTTTGTTCTTAAACGACCATTCCAGAGCCCTGTTTCTTCCCTGTGCGTTTCCTTGGGGAGACTGAAGGCCTTCTTGCAAACCAAGCACAAACACTCCAGGTTTCAGCCACAGTGTGGCTGCGGCAGAGCCACGGGGACAATTAGCTAAGAGCAAATGGGGACACATCCCGAGGGCAGGTCCAGCATCCACGCGGACACCAGCTCTCCTGATGCCTACCAATGCAGCTCCCACTGGGCTTGCTCCAGGGACACTGGTAACTCCCAGACGAGTGAAAAAAACTCAAGCAGAGCCCTCAAACAAAACACTGAGAAAGTTTGAGAAAATAAATAGAAATAATTAGCTCTGCCTCCGCCTAAGCAAACAGGGCTCACACTGCCAGAAGAACAAGCCACGTTCCCTCCAGAGAAGCAACAAGCAGAGAAGGGAGGATGCCAGAACATTTTGTTAAGGAAAGCTGCTGAGGGTGCGTACTAACGAGGGTGCTCGCGGGATGCCACGCGCCACGTACAATGCAGCTGACACCAGGGCATCTGCCCATCTTCTAGCCTTTGGGCCCCCCTTACAATGAAAACAAACCCACTCTATTTTTACACAAAATCCACATTAGTGGGAAAAACACCACATTTGTTCACGTAATTTGGCTTCTGCTGTTTAAACGCCAGCCCTGCTTCCTGCAAAACAGAAACCTGTGGCAAGCCAACACGTGGCCCATTTTGAAAACATGGAGTTATTTTCTGATCCTAATAGTGGAAAACCACAGCTCAATATGTGCCAGGAATGGGCTGTGGCTGGAGCTGAGACCATGGAGCTGTCTGGCAGCACTGCCTCCATGCCAGCTTTGCTTAAACGTACAATTTGGGTGCATGTCAGTGCCTCTGAACCCTTCCAGCTTCAAATCGGCCTTTGTGGGGGAATAAGCCCAAGTTTACCACCCAGCTCTCTGCTAACAGCTGGGCAGGAGATGGCTTTGCAGCTCTGTTAATGACAATTAATTAAAGAAAAGTAAACAGCACATCCACCTGTCCAACCTCCCTGTGGTACTGCACATGGCTTCCCACCAGTGACTTGGGCTGATGCTGAGGATCCGTATCCCCAGTTGCCAGCATATGGCAAGAGCACAGCACAGAGCTGCACATGGATCCAGGAAGCCTCTGCTGCCCCCCACTCACCCAACTCCACTAAAAGCAGAGGACATCAGTGTACAGAAACAGTGCATTTGGCTGCTTTTGACACAGAAGGCACAAGGAATAGCTGCTGTTGTAACACATAGCAGGCTTTCAATAGCAGAAAAGGAAGTTTCTAGAGGCTCTTGTCTCCCAAATTTCTGTCTAAAAGTAATAAGAATCAGGAAATTTACTGTTTGCTCCCAAATCTGAGAAATCATCTAGGATAAAACAAACCATGGCTACAGGGCACTGGGAGCAGTCAAACTGGATTAATGTGAATATTCAGCTGCAAAAATGCTGCCACTTGTACTTTCACCTGCACAGTGGCTGGGAGCTGCATGATGCTCCCAGCACAACCCCAGAGACATCTGAGGACACGAACCACCTAACTGTGACAATGCACAGCCAGAACTTACTCCATCTAATAGGCATCTCATTGGAGATCACACCCAGCATCCATCTATCTATCCATCCATCCCTCTGGCGCTGGAACTGCCACAGCCAAACAGGTACAGTGCAGAGAACATCTCTTGTCCCCTGGCCTGTACAACAATGTGGGCTGAAACAGGACAGAGAAATCCCCCCCCAAACTACCAAACAGACCTTGGCATCAGAGGACAAGTGATGGGAAAAGAGACCTGTACAGATCATCTGCAGCACCCTTTTAATATGAAGGTGACTCAACTCCATTATCTCAATCCAAAACATATGCCACAGAATCTCTGCAGGCAGGAAACCCCGGACTCACACCATAATTTGCTTTTTCCTTCTAGCAGCTGATTAACTAAAAGAGCTGCAGTGAGAAGCAGGTTCCCAGCAGCACCACTGACCTACAAAGTGGAAATTCTTTTTAGGGGTTTTCTCTGTGTATGTGTTTGTGCTACAATACCAGCAATCAAGTCTTTAGCCAAATTAACTATGTATTACCATAATCACTACACCCAGCAGTTAAGGCACAGGGTGAGCTCTTTTCTTCCATTATCAGACTAACCTTTACCAAAACCCCCCAGTGTTAAAGCAGAAGGCTTAATGCTGTTCTAGCTCATGGGAGCTGATCTTCCCCAGGCAGGACAAGGGTCCAGCACCACAGCACTGAGCTCCAGTGCTGCCATTGAGTCATAGGTGAGTGGGGAGGCAGGGACCTATTCCTGGAGAGAACATGAGGCCTCAGCCCTGCACAGACAAACCCTGGCTGTGTTGTATGCAACAAGCAGCAAAGCTGCCAGAGTCTTCTGACCATGGTCCATCAGCCCAGCAGCCTTCCCAGGGGATTTGGGGGATGATTTCAATGGCAGCATCAGAGCAAGAAGCTGCTCTGGCGCTTCGCCTTGTGAACAAGTGCCCCTCCTTTCTCCTAAGTGAGCAAGGAGAGAACACAACAGGGACAAGAGCAAACCCCTCCAGAAGATGCATGTGTATAGGAGACCATCTAGGATGCCAGGACCAAGCATCGTGGGGACACTCTGAGCCAGGCAAGGTTTCTTTACTTCACCAACCCACAGGGGATGTCCCTTTCCTGAGACTGGATGGTCTTCCTGGGAACTCATGTAGTGAGACATCTCAGCCCCACCACATCTCTCCTGAGGCATAGGGAAGCTCCAGATCCATCCCCTGCTACTCCTTCCCTCCATCTTGCTAACCTGCCTGTCCAAGGCCACAGAGGCCACTTCATTTGCAGGACAATTAAATGCCATCTGCCACTCTCCACTGAGCTGTGCTTACCCCAAGCTGCTAATTATGAGTCCCTGCTTGAGGGAAGGAGGAAAGCTCATGCTGTGCAGATAAGCAGAGCACTAAACCTCGGAGTGCTGGGAAGAAATTCAGCACGAGGCCCCTCCGAACAGACACAGATGGGCCACGAGAGTGACTGATTCATCCATGTGGCCTTTTTCTCTCCTGCCACATGCACTTCCCCTCATAGCAGCATGGATGCCATGGTGGGCGAGCCCCACTCAAGCTGGCTCTAGACCCATCCCAGTCCTCTGACGACTCCGTCTTGCACCAAATGCGGTGGCTGGGTCTGTGCGGCACGGTGGCTGCGGGAGCCAGCTGGCGAGGGCGAGCTATTTTTAGTCAAGTCATTTGTTACTGAAGAAAAGTTTGTTGAATTAAACCCCCCTCACACAGCCCCCACTACCAGCTTTGCTGGGAAAAGCTGCTCCCAGCATCTCAAGCGCCAGCAAAGCCTATGGTGAGTGCAAGGGCTCTGCCCATAGCCATCACACCTGCAACCCACCACCCCCTATACCAGCCCCACACCAGCATCTCAGTACACTCCTCAGAAGGCAGAGAAAACACGCACAGGCAGACCCAAGAGCTCACATGGCATTGGCCGCAGGCAGAGGTGGAGGACGTGGGACAATGCCCAGCACAGCTCGGAGTTTCCCTTCCTTGTAGCAGCTCTTTCTCCCAGCAGGGCCAAGGGGAGAGGTATCGCTCCAGCGAGCAAGTGCCAGACTCAGGCTGGCTTGGCTGGCACGGCACCACTGCTCTGCAAACAGCATGGAACCCAGGTTGGCAACAGAAATTATTGCAGACAGGAAAGAAAGCAGTGTTCTGTGCAACAGCAGCAGCTAGAAACCAGCAGCACTTGGAGCTATACAGACACATAGCCAGAGAGCATGCCCTTTGGAGTTTGCTTTCCAAAGAAGGGCAGAGCCAGGACTTCTTCAGATAATTTCCAGCTGCAATCACTGGGACACCCTCCAGGAATATAACTCTGCTCCTGCACAAGGCTGTTACCCCTCCAGGGCCATGCTGCTCTCCACCCTCTGGCCACAGCATGGTTTTCCTCAGAAAGGTGCAATGAATCCTTTTGTGCTGCCTGTTCTTCCTACAACACAGGGCAGACGGTCACTGCTAAGATAAAGTACACCCATGGAAACTGCCCCAAGCTCATGGACCTCGAAACCGACCTCTCAGCCAGCCACAGGCACAAGGAGAGCAGCATCTCCACATTCCAGCTCACTATTCCCTGGATATTTGGCAAGCCAAGAGCCAACACATGCAGGTAGTCACAGACAGACACCCACCATCCCCAAGGACAGCCTGAATTTATGCTTTAATTAGCATGTACCAGCAGCAGTACTGGCTCTGCTCATCACACCTCAGCTGCTCCTGCACTAGGGGATGTGAGAAGCAGTGCTGCCCAAACCCAGTAACTCAGCCTGAGCTGTCTTATTTCACAGAGAACAACTGACCCCAGGTGACATCAGGGTTCAGCATCGGTCTCCACTGCTCTCAGCCCAAGAGCAGCTACAAGAATTGACAAGGGATGGAGAGGAACAGAAGCTGCTAGCACAAGCCAGGGTGTGTTAGAAGTTGCCGTGCAACAGAGAAAGAAAAGGCTTTAAAAAAAATAAATAGACTGGTCTCTGAGAAACACTGCTGGCAAGACAGCCCAGTCCCTGCTCCTCACTGCAGAGCACCTGAAATGAAGTAGCCCGCAGGAAGGGGCTGAGAATTCGGCATTGCCTTTGCTGTAGGAGATCTGAAACCCAGTTCAGCTTGAAACCACAAATGAAAAGAGGATCTGACATAAGCACAGAAGGAAAAATGAGGACAAAGCCTCCAGGCCTCCTGAAAGTTTGTTCCCTTGCACTGAGGCAGGCCGAATACACATAGTTCCAAGATGGACCAGGAGACCTGGGGGCTGCTCAGCCCGAGTTCCTCAGAGGGTGATCATGGGTCTGAATTGCATCCAAGGCATCCCAGACATTGCCAGTACATGCCCTGATTCTGGCTTCACACTACAGCTTTTATGGCTTCTCCAAAAACATCTGGCTTACCTAGGAGCTACAACATTGCAGGAGGACAGTAGCCCATGGCCATCTCCCAAGCCAGCCTTCTGGGTGCCAGCCTTGCCTTTCACCCCCACCAGACTCCATGGCAGCTTTTTCATAGAATGGCTTAGACTGGAAGGGACCTTAGAGATCATCTAATCCAACCCCCTCGCCATGGCAGGGGATGCCTCTCAACTAGACCAGGTTGCTCAAGGCCTCATCCAACCTGACCTTGAACACCGCCAGGGAGGTGGCATCCACAGTCCCTCTGGGCAATCTATTCCAGAGTCTGACCACCTTCATACTGAAGAACTTTTTCCTAAGATTCAATCTAAACCTATTTTCCCTCAGTTTAAAACCATCTCCTTTCATCCTATCGCTGGACACTCTTGTGAAGAGTCCCTCTCCAGCCTTCCTGTAGGATCCCTTCAGGTATTGGAAGGCAGTTATAAGGTCCCCCTGGAAGCTTCTCTTCTCCAGGATGAAGACCACCCTTCTTCTCTCCAGCTAGCAAACAGCCAAAATAATAACAAAAATCTTGTTTAACCTGGCAAAGTCAAGGAGAAAGAGTTCTCGTTTCCAATGGTGCCTTTGCTGAGGTGACTCACAAACCATAACGTGTGTCATTACTTAATAGACCCACCAAGATAATTATATGATCATGCAAACATCAGATTCCTGGCACAAGGAGTCACAGCACCCCAGAGAGGTTAAAACAAAGGGATGCTTTAAAGGTGAGCGACGGCAGGCTTTAATCTTCTTTGACTTCTGCTCTCATTATGTACAAAGGCTCATTGAAAATGTCTTATTGTTTGTGAAAAAAAAAAAAAAGACTACAGTCTCTTGCACTAATTGCATGGTGAAGAAGGGAAAGGGATAGAGAATAACTCTGTCCTGCCATGTGGAAGTAAGAGAACAAAGCAGGTTACGCATATTCTGCTGTGATGTCCTCACCAGCAGCTCCAGGTGCAAGCACAAGGAGAGGGCAGAGCCCCATACTGCTGCATAAACAGGGCAAGACCTTCCTGATTCGACCTTAAGGGAAGAAAGGCAGGTTTACCTTTTGCTCCTTCACCCAGATCTTCTATAGCCCTTCCCCATTTACCTTACACACTGCAGAGAACCGAGTGGATTTGCATTTTAACTCACGCTGGCTTGAGCAGGATCACAATCAATGCACAAAAAAAAAAAAAAAGGTATTTCTTGCCGGTCAGCAGAACAGATGCACAAATCAGGCCTTGAGGACCCTTTAGCAAGCAACCAGCTTCCCTGCCACATAGGAAAGCATGTCCCAGGACACTTAGCTGCTCAACAGCAGAAGCCTGGACCAACCCCTTCCTCATCCACCTCTGCCACCCTCAGCCACTCCAAGCTGCCAAGAGCACCCAGAGTTCATCCCCTGAGCTGCTTCTCCACAGTCTTCTACAGTATGGGAAATGGGAGGAAAACAAATAAATGGTTACAGGAAGCTAGTAAGAACATTTCAGCAATCCTGTTTTTTTCCACTAGGGCTCAGTAACCTGGCCCAGTACTCACCTCCCACCCCATGCATGCACACATGGGAAGTCCCTCTGGAAAACCTGGGTGCTTCCTGATGGCCCCTAAAAGCAGCTGGACTCGGCAGGGAGCCATGGGCTAAGCCAGGCTTAGCTGAGCAGCCACTGTCTGCTTCACTTCATTAGCACAGGCAATTCTGGCACCTCCCTTTGGGATCAAAAGGCATGACCTGACCATTGGGCTTCCTCTCCTCCTAGAACTGTTTCTTTTTTTGAGGAAAGCTCATCTAGCTCCACTTTCCCTTCCTTGATGCTTGCTACAATTGCCAACATTGAGCTACTGATACCACAATTGCCTCCCCTTCTCTTTATTTGTGGCATTATTTCATCCCTCTGAAGCACATTACTTGGAATAATTTAGACTGAAGCAACCTCCCTGACAGATAGCTGCTTCATGGATCACTTAAGGCATAGCACAGACAAGCTCAAAATAAGGATGAGATTTAAATTCATGGAGGAGAGAACAGCAGGCACAGCCAGGAATGACAGCCTAGCTGCAACCACTGACCTCTGTGCTGCCAATAGCCAGAGCCTGGGAAGATCCAGCAGGCAAAGAGCAATGTACATTCTATTTCTTACACCATTCCTCATATTTCTTAAGACACACACTAGTTCAGCCCATGGCTGAGCAGCTAGACCAGGCATGGAGCTTGAAGGAGGTTTGCTCTGACCCAAGCTGAGTGCTCCACTTGTCAGCCCCATCTCTCTACTGAAATGCTGCCTGATGGCTGAATGAGCTCATAACTCTGTCATGAAATTGGCCCTTTTACAGTGGCATGTGCGCTTGGGGCTTGGACTTGACGGTGTTTGCAAACACCAGCAATCACATTGTGACGGCTGCTAATCAGTGCGTCCCATTCCCCACCCCCCGCCCATTCCTCTCTGTCTCCAGGAAGGCAGACAAGGCTCTTCTGCAGGCAGCAATTTTTACACTAGGAAACTGCCATCTGTAATTTTTAGATATCTCGAGGATGTCTGAGGACCAGCAGCGCGAGACTGCCGGCATACGTCACTCAGCCAGCAGCTGCCCGGGGGTTTCTCCTCCGGCGTGGCACGACCATCCGGCACTGCCATGTAATTTGGCACTGTTCCCCCCCCCAGCCCCTGTGCATGCTCATGCTGGACACCAGCAAAGACCATTTATGGATCCTTGGCAACTTGGAAATGGGCATTGCTATTTCTGGCAGTGTCACTCCCCCTCTCTCCTTCCTAAATAGTTTAACACCACTGATTTTCCCATGCCAGCCATTCACGGTCTGCTGGCAGCCTTCAGAGCACTGACAAGGCACTTGAGCAAGCTGGGGTGATCCAAGAAGTCATTCCTTCATGGTCCCCAGCCCCCCACCTCCATCCCTCCAAGGGGAATTGACCAAAACTCATGCCTCCCAGGACGGTACCACACTGACACATCCACCCTTCCCAGGCTGGAGCTGATACATGACTCCCATACAATATTTAGGGATTAAACCAGGACATTTTTCTGGGTTTACACCTTGTTTTGTGTGTTAGCGAGCAACAGAACTGCTTGTGAGGGCTCCAGGCTTCCTCCACTGCCTGTTGGGGTTTAAATACAGCCCCAGACACACCATCACACCACACACCAGCACAGACTCACCATCTGGGAATACAACATTCGTGCTTCCTCGGGTTTTGCACCCATCCCTCTGACTGTAATGGGCTGGACAGCCCCTACAAACAGGGACAACAATTTGTTACAGTCCTCATCTGAAATCAGAAGATGCTTAAAGCCTGAAGGCACCCAGATGGGATCCCCAGTCTCAGAGAGCACCCAGAATAGTCTCCACAGGGGTCAGCACTGCAGTCAGGACCAGCATTCCAGTAAAACCAAGGTTTCCCTAAAGCAGTGGTTGCCAGGACCAAACTTCTGGCCTTCTCTGGCTCCAAGAGCTGCTCACAAGCTCTGCCCCACAGATACCCAGCACCACCACCCTCAGCTTCTCATTCCCTCTGCAAGTGATGCTCAGTTCAACCTGCACTGTGGTCCAGGAAAACAGGTGAGGGCAACTGGTATGTTCTAGTCCTTTTTTCTTGCCTAAATCCCAGGTGAAACAATTCTAGCATCCCAATGGAGAGGAGGAAGGCTTTGCATCCAGCCCTTTGCTGTTCCCTCTTCTTCCTGCCCTTGGGCACAATCCCTTATTAAAGAAGCACCGGTTGGGCACCAAGATATAAACCTGCCCCATCTCTCCTCCAAACACACCCTCCAGCCAAAGCACCGAGCACCTTCAAGCCAAAACTACTCCTACACATGGGGACGTCCCCTTTGCTGGCCAAGTACAGACCAGAGCATACACACCACATAGAAACCGCCTGCCAAGCACAGGTACACAAGTGTACACAAAGAAATTGTCAAGCTGTCTACAAAGAACTTTCCAAGCAGTCAGCATCCCTGCAGATCACCCATAGCCACTGAGGGACTTATAGGCACAAGACTCAGTGCAACCTCAGCACCCAAGTTACCCGTCTGGAGAAACTTCTCAGAGGCTAAAATAGTCCAGAGTGCTTTTAAGCTCTTTCCTTCCACTTCAGATCTCCAGCTAAAGTGTTGAATCACCTGTAGCCTGGTGCAGGTCCAAGAGCAAGCCCAGCATGTTCTCTATAGCCCAAAGGAGCTTTAACATGAGGCTAATACAGAACATTTCTAAAAATCTAAGTCTGCTGCTAGACATGGAGCACCACGTACGCACAGTCTGCTGGAAACGGCTAACAGATCACATTCATTCCAAGCTTTCCATATGCCAGGGGAAAAAAAAAAAAAAGCCCAAAACCAGACCAGTGATGATCAATTCCTAAATCTACTGTAGCAAGGGAAAAAAACCAAAACCCCGTAGTAGAAGCAGCCTCATGTCATCTTCCAGAAACTCCCTCCACTGCAAATGCCAAATTATTAATTCTAAAGGAAGGAGGGGGGAAAAAATAAGTCCTTCCATAACAGATTGCTATTGTGTTTACTTTCAAAAGGACAACACTAACTGTCATCCCTCACTGCTGCTTTCAAGTTCAGCATCCACTTCAGCAGCTGGTTATTTAAGAAGTAAAACCTGCACCTTCACTCTCAGGCCCAAAGCAGAACACAGGAACACAGGCTGGCCCCATACTGCAAGAGGGCAGCCACCTTGCTGTCACCTAAAGTGACTTACCCAGGAATGACAGAAAGAACAAGGTCTCACCCTAAACCAAATAGGACCTGGCCTGATTTCATCTGTCCTTGCTGCTGTACTTCACCCCAGGGACCACCACACCCTCCCGGGGGGGATGCACAGGGCTCAGACCTGCTCCCAGGCCAAGTATCCAGTCACAGGGGTACATGGTGGTGAACAAGGGGTTCAACCCACCGGCCGAATCTATACAGAGATACTGATGCTCCTCAGCATCCCAAATGCCAGCTCCAAAAGAGCCCTAAGTTTTCCATCCAGGAAAGCCTTACGTAGTGAGCCCCTCACCCCAGATCATTCTGTGGCAGCAGCATGTCCCTGGCACACTCACAGGGTGCAGGAGGAGAAATCCCCCAGGTGCTCAACTCAAGCTGCACCACCCACATCTCCTGCAGCTCCTGCATGGTTCACCCAACCATCATGGTGTCCTGGAACTCCCACCACACTGGAACCACTTAGTCCCCTCTGGATCCTTGTTAAAAATAGGCCTTACATATGACACTTCCATCTCACACAGGCATCATCACCTTGGCCCTGGTGCTCTTCCCAACTTGACAAACACCAGCAGTGTGTGATTAACACCTTGTCCCACACCAGGGAAGGAGACAGCCCCCAGCAGCACAGGCAATCACAAGTGGGCAAAAGAGCTTCAGCATTTTGTTGGAGCAAGCTCTCCCTCCTCTTCTTCACAGAGTTTCGCTGTGCATCTCACCCACCTTGCCAGTATGAACCATCCCAAGGTGGGAGAGCTCCCAAAGTTCAGCCCCCAGCTCCCCCCACAGAGCCAGGGACAGGCTGCCATCCTAATGTACCATTGTGTACCTGAGGGCTTTGGTTATTTCTGAAAATCCTGGGACCTGGAGGTAGGAAATCAGGGAAAATAAAGATCACTCAAGAGGAAGGGCTGTCCCAGCCCCACTCACCCCACTATGGAGATGCAGTCCTGGCTTAGTACTAGATGAGCAACTGTTTCTAATAATTCCCAAAGCAACCTCATCCACCAAGGCCTCAGGGGAAAAAAAACCAAAAAACACATAAACAAAACCAAACCAACCAACCAAAACCTCAACCAAACAAACAAAAAAAACACCAAACAAATAACAAAACCCAAAACAACAAGCCACACACTAAGGAAGATGATGATTTACTAAAAAGAGTCCAGAAAACATGCATGATCTGGAAAACCATGTGTTTGGGGAAATGATGGGAAGATGTACAGTTGTCTGGCATCAAGATGATGAAATGGAAGCAACAGCATCCTCAACCACTCCAAGCATCACGGAGAAGCAATGAAGAAACTTCTCCCCAGATGAAACACAAGCGGACCAGAAGTCCTTTCCAGTCCTCCCTCCTCTCCCTCTTTGGCCCTAAAGTTTCAGAAAACAGAGACCTGAAGACATGAATACAAGAATTGCTAGTGTTTTTCAACTATTTTTTAGACAACAAATCATCATTTTTACATGTTTCTATACCCCAATATAATGTTTGCATCTCCTCATCCGGAGGGAACAGCAGGATAGAGCAGTCCAGAACCTGCAGCATTCAATCCTTGAATCCACGAAACTAGGGACCCAAGAAAAAGACCCACAAAAGTGTGGGGAGAAAAGGGTTTAAGATCCAAGAAAAGACATCTAAATGCAACCAGCATGAAATGAGACCTTTTCAAGTCACCCATTTCCTCCAGTCCTTTGGAAGCACATCAAACACTCCTTGAGACAGCTTTCATATATTGTGCTGGGAACTATGCGCGGCTTGAGGGAGGTTATTTCTCTTCTCCTCCCAGTGCTGCACAGCAATAGCTGCCAGCAGCCCAGGTGATTTAACAGCAGCAATGCAGGATGTGCATGAAGGCAACAACATCACACAGGCAGCACCTATTTCTATTGGCTAGGTCCACTGAGTTCACAAGTTAGAGGAACCTCATGTCAAGGCAGGGGATGGGAAGGTTGACACTCAAAGATCTCCCTTAATCCTCATTTTACATATCCAGATATCATCATACAGATGAGATCTCCGTTTGCACTTATGAAACAAGAGTCCTTCCCACCCCACCGTGACAGTGCAAGTTAAACTACCACATAAAGCAGCTTCTTCTATCAGATGTAAGCATTTGTCAATGCAATCCCATAAAGCAACATTAATATTGATGTGCTACAAGAGTACGAGTCAAGGTGATGAGTTCCTGGTGCAGGGTAGTCATGTTTTCCAATAGCAAGAATCCAGTATCACCTGGAAGGGAGAACTGTCAAGCCTTGGTACTTACTCTGTAGCACCAGGAGCCACATTTCCCTTATTTGCCAAGTCTGGTCTCCTCTAACATAAAAAAACCCTGAATTATTAAGGGAACTAGTGAATAACAGGGTGAAATGAAGATGCTGTAGGTTGCACTCCCATATCTGTCCAACTTGATTGTTTTTTTAAGCATTTAAAACCTCACTTTGACATGACACTGCTCCTGCTGCAGGGCACTCCAATCACAGCACAAGCCTTTTATTAATAAAATACATATTTGATCCAACAGAGCAGCCTCAGCCTTTCTTCTCCCTGCCTCACCCTGTCTCTCCTGCACTGGCACTGCATGTAGGATACTCCTCTGAAGAGGACAGGGCTAGAAGATCACACATCCATATGCACACACGCTATCCCTTCTCCCCCTCTTCCTGGCACAGAGAAACAAGCAGCTGTGCCCCAGAGTCCCCCTGTCCATGTGCCCCCCTGGCAGAAGGAGCACAGAGCTGGTGAGAACTGACCCTCTGCTCACTTTGGTGTGGAAGCGATGACATTCATCAGCCTCAAGAATTGCCCCTATCCTCTGCACCCTTTGTGCCATTTCCCAGAGCATAGAGTACCCTAGGAGCACCCACACCCCTTGCGGTTACAAATTTAGTGCATACAAAAGTCCACCTTTACAAAAGCAGCTGGTTGCAACTTCAAAATGCTTAGGTTAAAGCCTCATGCTCTCCTCCATCACGTTCATCCCTGGAGAAGCTGCTTTAGGAGTTCCACAAGGCAGGAACTCCCAATCTCATTTTCCATCACGTCTTCTGAAAGCCTGGGCCAAGAAACTCACCTGGTTTGGCACACAGAGGCTGTGGCAGTGGGATCAGTGCCCGAGCTGCCCGTCTGCTCTCCAGGAGCTGCTCCACAGCCTCTGGCAACAGTTCGTGGTTCATGCCAAGGAAAGCATCCACGCCTTTGGTTCGCTTCCTGGGGCGATAGATGGATGGATGGATGCACGGACGGATGGATGAATGGGAGCAGGAGAAGGGAGAGATCACATACAAGAGCTTTCAAAAATTAAAAACAAAGAGGAAAGCCTCTGGGAAAGAGGCTGAGATTATTAAAACATTAATTCAAGTTGCAGCTCTTGCTCTGAGCAAGCTCCAGTCACCCAGAAATCCCAACAATGGATAGTGGTGGCTCTGAGCCGCAGCCCCATTTCTCAGGCACACCAAAGTCTTCTCCACTACCCCAGCAGCCCTCTCTGGGGCAGAGGGTAGAAAGGCACCTTCCTGCAGTGGGAATCATGGGGTAAACAAACTCCAGCTCCCACAGAGCAGAAAGAAAATTAACTACCTGGAATAACAAGTAGGAAACAGGTGACAGTGTGGAGGTTAATAAAGCCTCCAAGCAACACTAACAGCTTTCTGCATGAGCAAAACAGATAAAAGTGACTAGAACAAAGTCACGACAGTCACAAGTAAGTCAAGTGAGACATGCAAATGACTGAGTAAGTTTTGGTACTTGGCTGGAAACAGGCACTGGAAAAAGAAAACAGACAGAGCAAGAGGTGGAAGTTCCCGCTGCCCAGCTGCACATCCAGATGTATCTCGGCCATGTGGTGCTGGGAGAAGAGCAATAAGCACCTCTCCAAAGGTCCTGCATGAGACCGAGGGCTAAGGCTAATAACCCTGCATTGCCATAACTCACTGGGAGAAAGGTAAAATCCTGCAGCAGAGTAAGGAATTCTCCCTCCAAAACCTTTAATTGCACATGCAAGTAGTGTCGGTAGAAGGTGGGAGCTCTGTGTGGGGCAGTGGAGACCTGCTGAGCTCCAGAAGTTGCTGGGGGGAAAAAAGAGTGCCAAGAGGAGGGGAGAAAATTTAAAGGGGGAAAAGAAAAACAAAAACACAATGCAAAACACAAACCCAACACTAAAACTAAACAAACAAAACCTATATATATATATTTAGCTGGTGGAAACTGTCTGCTTCAACACAGCAGACATGCTTCATTTTTTCAATTTTGCTTTTTATACCACATCCATCAGAAGAAAAACACCACCAGATTTAAAAAAAAAAATGGCTTTCAAAATTTAAAACCTTTAAACCTTCAACTTCCTATTCCAACGCACATCAGATTCAGGTGGTTTTAAAGATTCTACCCTCTCCTCACCCCTCTTGGTCTCATGAAAATGCCTGGTGCAAACCAGCTCAACTCCAAAGAAGCATTTCAATTCCAGCCAAGCCACTGTCTCCAAAACTGGAGAAACCCATGCATGTGTCCACCAGACACCACTGCAATGCTTTGGTCTGACTCCCCGAGGCACCAAGCTGCACCATGAGGAGCTATTTTCCCAATTTCCTTGCTCAGCACCACCCCAACACAGGAGAAGGTGTTTGTCTGAGGGCATTGCTCATGCCCAATAACACTGCTCTCATTGCAAAGTGCTCCAAGACCCAGCAGAGCTTTGGATGATGGAAAGGGGCTTCTCAGCTGCAATGAGCTGAGAACACAAGCAGGAGAGGGTTAAAGAGAGGCTACACAGTAGGATGAGGTTAGGGTATAGGCTGCAAGGCTGACGGCTTTCCAGCCCGGGTCAGAAGCAGGTTGGAAGTGAGGAAAGATGCACAGACAGATATGAAGGTGAACGTGGACAAAGCGATGCTCTCCTGTCAGGACCAGCTTCCCACACCTGCTGGGCCCCATAGGCACAGAGTGACTGCACCCAAAACAGCTAGGGAGGGAGCAGGGCTCCAACCCATTCCTGCTGCCTTTTCCATCACAACACTAAACTTGGAGACAGCCTGGCTGCCACCGGGAGCAGAGGACTGTGTTCTCCATCTCCTCCAGCCCCTTACCCCTGTCTCCCCAGCTCTTCATCCAAATATTCGCCCTGACTCAGCCCGAGCTCACACTGCCAGCAGAGCAGGCAGGGTCCTTGGCTCCTGGTGCAGAAACACAGGAGGTGAAGGAAGAAGAGGGATGAGCAGGATTGGCAGAGCTGCACAGACACAGCAGAGACACCAGGAACCTGGAACATCCTCTGCAGGGAGGACCAGGAGAAAGGAAAAGGAGGAAAACACATGAAGGATAAGTCCCCACGTAGATGGGAAAAGCCACATGAGCATTGTCTCACCAGTGCACGCTGGTGAAAGCAGCATCTGCCACATGCCAGCACAGAGCAAGAGACCACCCCTGTCCCCTCTTCCTCCTCACAGGAATCTGGCACTCTGGAAAAACCTGCCCAGCCTTTGCATTTTGCAAACCGAGGCTCTAAAAATAACCACCGGTGCAAGTGACACATTTTGAGAAGAGCCAGCGAGCAGCAGCCCACAGAACCAGACTCACTTCACATCAGCGGAGATGTGTTTTGTAAACAGGTTTTTTTAAGATTGCTTAGTAAGCTGCTGATCAAACAGACAAAGCTGTTGATCTGATGTGGCAGAAATTAAGGGGGGACCCAAGAGGAAAAAAATCTCACAAAGACAGGATGGGGAAAACTCAAGGGCTGGACCCCATTTTACAACATATCCATCATGCCTCAATTTGGACTTTTAAGACAGAGTTTCTCACTCTGCACCCCAGGAGGGGTCCCAGCTTCAGCCATGCCCATAGCACCGATGCCCCTTCACCAGTTGCCTCCACAGAGCAAAACCCCTGTTTGTATGGAAAGCAGAGGAGCAGCAATGGCTGGACAGACCACACCACTGGCAGGGGGCTGGGCACCATCTCCCACCCTCCTCCCTGAGCCCCTGGCTAAGCAGGGTGCCATCCTGTCCCAGCTGCTGCAGCCTCTCCCTGGGGACTAGCACAACTGGCAGAGCAGTAGGAAGAGGCACCCAAACTGTTGCTCAGTTACTCATGGTAATTAGCCACTACCTTGAGTGACTCCCATTAGTTACAGCTGATTTTCTCAGGCACAGTCAGCATACAAGGTTTCAATTAAAACTCACCTTGTGGCCAACTTGGAAGTAGCCACCTTGGCCCACCACAGAGCTCATCCAGATCACGGAAACATGCAGAAGAGGTGCTCCTTTCCTTGAAGGATCCATTTTAATTATTTCTAAACTGGGTCTTATTTCCCAGCCCTGCTTGGGAAGCCTCAGTGAACTCACACCGATTCTGCAGAGCAGATGCCGTAGGGCTGGAGGGGAGAGGCTTGCATTTTTCCCACCTGCCACAGGGACTGGATCCATACCCTGAGCATATACCAGAGCTGGGCTTTCTCTCTGGAGCTCTGTTCATGTGCTTCCACTGCCACACCAACCCCAGCTCCCAGTGACAGGCAGGGTAGCACAAGCAGCCTGCCTGCACACTGCCCTGGTTATGGGGACCAGGCTCACTCTGCCTGTGAGAAGAGGCACGTCTCCAGGGGGTCTTCACTAACGGTACCAGGCTACACGGAGCCTTCAACCTCCACCACTCAACCCTAAAAATCACACATAAAACCTCAAGGATGAGTCAACATCAAACAAGCTGTTCATCATGAACCAGTTTCCTAAAAGCACTGGCACTGGTCCCTGTCAGAGGGCATGAAGCAGATGGACTCTGTGCCACACCCAGGGTAACAAGGGGTTAAAGCCCAACTCCTGCCTGCAGCTTGAAAAAACAAGGCAGGGGAAATGCAAATGCTTTGACGAGCCAGAAAACTTCATAAAAATATTAGCCACAGATTAACTGGCCCTCACTGGGGATCTGCTCACAGGGGTAAGGTGCATCATCATCCAGGCCTGACTACATCTTCAGTCTTTAAGGCACCTTTCCAAGCTGCTTTGGTGCTTTTTTATAGGCAGCGGTCCTCAGGGAATCACAGGAGGAGATAAAGCTCAATCCCTTCTACAGGGAGCCTGGCAACTTTGGGCTTTCTGCCACCCAGTTAAGCGAGGGCAGACAGGAGCAGCATCAGGAGCTGAAATCAGGCTCCGGCATCTTGAGCGTCTTGCTTATGCCATCAGATGGGTGCTTTACTCCAGGAGCTCAGTGTGTTTTTAACAGGATCCACCATTCCCTGCTTGTTAAAGGAAGGGAAAGGAAATAGAGTATTTTGGTACAAAAGACATATAACGACAACAAACTGGAGCCAGGCTGGGAAGCACTCGTGGATGGCAAGCAGGGTAGCAGGGCTCTGCACCACTGTGGGGAGCGGCTGCTTCAGTGCCTGTGCTGCCTTGTTTAAACAACTGCCTGGGAAACCAATATTTGATTTAAATCCACAGGAGGTGGCCTCTAAGGCAGGAGGCACATAACCCAACATGGAAAATGCTAAAGAAAACATCTGCCTATGCTGAAGAAGAAAACATCCCTTCTGAGACACTAACACAGGATATCAGCATAGTTGGAGGGTTCCCTTGGCATGGTATTTTTGGGGAGAACCCCTCGCAAAGTAGGAGGGGACACTGAGCCTCTCATTTTGGACATGCCACATCTCACCATCACAGGGAAATTGTGGAATAACTGATGCCAGGGAACTTCTGAGCCAGCCCGCTACACAAAGTCAAGACCATGCCAGAGATACTGGAATGGGAGAAACTCCAAAGACTTTGTCCCATGATTTTGCCCCCAGCTGCTGACCACCCTGCTCATTTCTCAGCCTGACAGAGAGCTCAACAGCCTCTCCCTAGGCATGAGGCCTCACGGCTGTGACTAATGGTATATTTTGACATCCCTGAAATACTACAGCACTTCATTTCAGCCGCGGGGAGCGGGAAGGAAGGAGGGAGGGGACATGCTGGTGGGGAGCCAGCACCAGGAGGGAGGGGCAGGAAGAGCTTTTGCAAAAGCAAAAGGCAGGGATAAAGCAAATCAGCATGGAAAAGATGCAGGAGACTGCCAAGGGGCAGGTTAGGACCTGGAAGACACCTGGGAAGTCTGTCTGATCCACTTCTCATGTGTGCCTTCCCTGGAGCTCTGCAGAGGTGCAAGGCACTGGATTTTTTTTATATGCCCCTCCAACTGCAGTGCTTGAGTGGGGACACAGAGATACTCCACTAATCCCTAGCAAGCCTGGACCTGGTGGTAAGGGTTGCAGTTCCAGTCCCCTGCCTGGGCAGGCAGGAGAAAGCAGTGTCCTTAGATTCCTCCAGACCCCTGCTTTGGGATCTCTCCAGCAGAGACAGGAAGGCAATAAACAGCAGTCTCTGGGGAGGTTAATTAACAAGCATCTTCCCAGTATTAAAACAGTCACCTCCGGCCCCAGGGGTCCAGTAGAGACACAGCCCCAGCTCCCCTCTGGCAGGGGAGCAAAGAGCATCCCAGTCACCAGCCGAGCTGTTGGCCATGACCATCTGCCAGCCAGCAGTGCCGCCGGGGAGAGGAGCTGCTGAAGCCACGGGAGGTGGATCTGGCTTTTTTCCTGACAAGTCTTGCTCATTGCCAGTTGTTCCTCCTGGGGCTCAGATGGTCCTGCTGTGCTCCAGCGGGCTGGGGGAGAGCGAAGAGCAGGCCACCTAGATGGGGCTCCAGAACTCCACATGTGGTACCCAGATAGACAGAGGTGGAAAATGGAACAGCCTCAGCAAAACAGGCCCAAAATTCACCTTGCCCTGAGGGAAGAGTCAAGGGATAGCCCAGCACATCCCAGTCTTCCAGGCTGTATCACTAGAGTCCACCCAACCATCTCATGAGCCTCATCAGTGGCATCCATGGTTCAGCCCAACCATGGGATGGAGAAAGTTAGCAGGAACTCCAGCTACCATCACCAGGGTGCCACTCACAGAAGTTTTCCTGGGTCACTCTGAGCAAGGAGCCCAGTGGCAGCAGAGGATGGAAGAGAGATGGGGGGATTGTTTTCTCTTTTCAGCTGTCACTAAAGTCATCAGTGTGGCTGTGTGTGAGTGATTCACACCAGCGTATGAAAAGCCTGTGACTCACGCACTGGATGAAGTGGGTGGGTGCATTGACTCAACCACGCAGGGGATGGGGCGCAGGGGGCTGCAGCCTCATACAGCCATGGGGAAAGTCCTGTTTGCAGGGGGTCAAAGGAACCGCCAGCCAGGAAATCTCCCCATATGCTCAAATCTTCAGTGCCCTCAGTAGCAGAGGGGAAACCAAGGGAGACTGTCCACCTCAGCACCAACCTGGCACCTGTCCAAAATAGGTGCCAAGGTGCAACAGGGATGGGCCCCTCTATCACTCAGCCATTTACTGGAGAAAGGTTTACACAGTGTGATAGTGGAAGAGGAAACACCCAGGAACTCAAGGGATTTAAATGCATCCCAAACTACAGTGAACAGACTTTCCAGGTACTCCAGGACCACAGAAGATTGAGGAAACTCAGCCACACAGAAGCAGAGACCAGAAGGGATCTCAGTACCTGGGGACAGCTTGCTGCCACAGCCATCTCCTCTGCCTCCCAAACTGGGAGGCATGCATTCAGAGGAACACATCCTTCCTGCCACACCAGTGCCAAACACCTGCCCCGCAGCTTTACCATGCCTGCTGGAGAGCTATGTTGCAGAAGACCCCCCCCATAAAAGTCAACTGGAGGGACCCTGCTTCTCAATTGTCTGGCACACTCATGCTGCTGTTGTGTGCCAGCAATGCTACACAAACATTTTGGGGAGAGGAAGCTGAAGAGAAGTCCTCCAAAAGACACTCCTGTGTGGATGGCACTTGTTTTCTAATTCCCCAATGGGTGGTAGCTATGCCCTGGTCTTGTCAAAGATGCCAGCAGCAGCCGTTGAGGCTGTGAACGTGTGTCTCATGTCTCTGACAGCACATTCCATGACACGGTGCCTCATGTGCCAAACAACCCCAGCCATGGATCTGGACCAGCCAAGAGTGTCACCACATCCCACGGCATCCTGAGCCCAAACCTCCCCATCTGTGGCATGGACCAAGCCTGGCCTCACATCAGCACAGAGAGCAGGATGAAATCACCTCCCAGAAGGATGCAGCCCATGGAGGAAGGCAGAGCGGTCCAGGATACAAGTAGCACTTGTCTGTTCAGGATCGTGGGGGAAGAGTTATCCCTGGCCCTGCTCCAGCCGCTTAGAGCCAGCAGGAGCCATGAGCACCGAAACACACGTTGTGCAAAGCAAGAGCAGCTGGGAGAGCTGCAGGAACAAGGCAAACAAACCCCGAGTTTAGGGATCACTCATTCATCAATGCCATCAGCAACAGAGGCAGGAACCAAATATAGGACCTGCACCCAAATCCACAGAAAGTGGAAATGGGGTGCAAGGAGACAACACAAAATGATGGGTGCCGGGGCAGGCAAGGAAGGCTGCTGAGAGCACCCACGCAGCCTGCGCACTCCCAGGGAAAAGAGGAGACCCTGCGCATTTGGAAGGCCTAGGTCCAGCATAGGAGGACCGGAGCTGAACATTGCTGGACAACACCTCAGCCCCTGCAGCCAAGCAAGGTGCAGAAAGTTAAGCTCCAGGGTGCTCAAAGCTCTCCTGTACCCGAGAAAGAGGGGGGGCTTACACCCCCGACCCGGCTGCATCCCCCCGGGCCCGGACCCACACCTCGGCCCCCTGGGGGGGGGGGCGGTGCTGAACCCCCCACCCTTCCTCCAACGCTCTTCCCTCAAGTCACCGCCGATGACGTCTGTCAACCGAACCCTGGTGACTGTAGCGGCAGCGCCGGGGGTACCGAAGGCCTGGGCGCTCCCAGGGGGTGGGGGAGAAAGGGGGGACCATGGGGGCAGCCCCTCACAGTCCCCTGTCCCCCTCCCCTCGCCTCCGCCTCGGGTGGCCTTAGCCCAGCTGTACGCTTTCTACTGTACAGGGGACGCTTCTTTTTGTACCGGATCGTGTTTTATAACGTGTAAACGAGGACCCTGCCATTAAATGGAACTAACCCCAGCCTGCCTGTGCTGCTGACCCCCCCGCCACCTTGCTGCGACCCCCCTGACTGAGGGGAGCGGGCTGGGACCCCCCCCCCCGCCACCACCTACCCCGCCGC
>JANHFY010012756.1:0-10897 GCA_027560095.1 Chloroceryle inda
GCCCCCCGTGCACGCACAAGGCACACCCACCCCCATACACCCACCCCACGCCTGCAATCCCCCCTACACACACACACACAGAGCATGCAAGCAGCCTGCAGCACTCCCACACATACACACACACGGCACAGTCTGCAAATTTGTGTGTGCACCCCACCCCGTGCAGCCTGCAAACCCACGGAGCTGCACACACAGCCCCTATCCCCCACACACTAAATCAAGGTGACACCCCCGGCAGTGTGCGAACACACACAGCACAAACACATACAACACAGCCTGCACACCTCTGCACTCGCACACCCACAAGCCCTTGGACAAGCATCTGCAGAGCTTGCAAACACACCAACTCATACATGCACACACTCGAAAGCATGCAAACGGGCTGCAGACCTGCACACCCTGTGGGCACACAAAGCTTGCAGCCCCACAAACTTATACACACACATCCCCGTGTGTGCACACCCCCTGTGCAAACACACCTCTTGACCAAACACAGCCGGCGAGTACAGCTCACACACACACCCAGAGTGCACACAAACAGAGCCAGCCGCACGCCCATCGTGCACACATCCCCTGTGTCCCACACAAGCAGTGGCCCTGCACACTGTCATCCATCCCCAGCACCTGCAGGGATCACACGCACAGTCACACATTTCTGCTTACAGCCCCCAAACACTGTCACAACCTGCCAACAGCCTCTTCTCCATCCCTCTGCAGAGCACATGTATTGCAATAGATGCACACACAGCACCCTATGTCTGGCTGTGCCACGCTGGCATCCCCAGGCAGGGTCTGCCTCCCCCCCAGCAAAGAGGAACACACAGTAAGTGGTGGATCCCCATCTTGCCAGCGCACAGGCAGCACCCCGGGACTCCTAAGCTCTTGCTGCCCCACCGAGGGCAGTGCTGGGGTGGAAAGTCCCTCTGAAGTCCCTGCCTTAGTCCTTCCACAGGTCCCCAGGCCAGTGGGCATGCAGGGAGGTGGATGAGGGGAGCAGGTGCTGCCAGCAGAGGGATCTGTCCACTCACTGCCTGCAGACCCCAAAAGCTCCCTCTGCCCGTTCTGGAAGGCATTTGGGGTTGGAGATGCAGAGGGTATAAACTATCCCGTCCCTCATGCCTGGGCAGTGGTAACCCTGCGCATGGCATCCCCGACCGTGTCCCTCTCTGCCCATGCAGGTGGCCCATACATCAGTGGATGAGTGCTGGGCCCTGGCCTAGCTGCACACGCACATCGGCACCATGGACTTTGTCATGAAGCAAGCGTTGGGCGGTGAGTGGGTGTTGTCCTCCCTCAGGGTTCCCCCTCTGGGAGCAGTGTTGTCCCAGCGTGCTGTGGAGCACAATGGGAGGGACATAGTGGGGGGAACAGAGATGTAGAGAGAGCTACTGGCAGTGAGGACCTGCTGCTGGAGCCCTCCAGAGCTCCTGTTCCCAATGCCAGCAGTGCCTGGCTGGGGAATCCTGGCTCTCCCACCACTGAGATTCCCCCGTGGGTCCCCTGGGTGCCAGCGCCAAAGGATCTGCTGGCATCTCCCCTGGCTGATACCAAACTAGGGCAGAATAGCCAGCCACAGCCTCTGGAGTCTGTCTGCAGCCAGCTCCAAACTGGACGGCCCGGGGGATGTCCCAAGTCACCTATGCTGGGTGGCTCTGTGTCCTCCCTGCCTTTGTAAGACCTTCAGCAGCCAGCACCAGGCTGCAGCACCCTGGGCACTGGCCAATGGTCTTGTGATGCACAGGGGCCACCAAGGACATGGGCAAGATGCTGGGGGGCGAGGAGGAGAAAGATCCCGATGCTCAGAAGAAGGAGGAGGAGAGGCAGGAGGCCCTGCGCCAGCAGGAGGAGGAGCGGAAAGCCAAGCACGCTCGCATGGAAGCTGAGCGGGAGAAAGTCCG
This sequence comes from Chloroceryle inda, assembly GCA_027560095.1. Lineage (NCBI taxonomy): Eukaryota > Metazoa > Chordata > Aves > Coraciiformes > Cerylidae > Chloroceryle > Chloroceryle inda. The sequence goes on from JANHFY010012756.1 coordinate 1,899, forward strand.
GCAGCAGATCCGTGACAAGGTGGGCACGTGCCTCCCCTGCAGTCCCCCCTGCCCTCGGTACCTGGGGCAGGGCTGGGACAGGGAGCTGGCATGGCCAGGGAGGAGGGTGGCCCAAGGTGGTGGTGAAGGGTATGGGGCACAGCGGGCAGCACCTGCTGCGTGCCCTGCTGAGAGCCTGTGTCCTTGCAGTACGGGCTGAAGAAGAAGGAAGAGAAGGAGGCAGAAGAGAAAGCTGCACTGGAGCAGCCATGCGAGGGCAGCCTGACGCGCCCCAAGAAGGCGATCCCAGCAGGCTGTGGGGATGAGGAAGAGGAGGAGGAGGAGAGCATCCTGGACACCGTCCTCAAGTACCTGCCTGGCCCGCTGCAGGATATGTTCAAGAAGTAACAGCACCACCAACCCTGCCATAGGGTGCTGGGGCATGGGCGCCCTCTCCCCTCCAACCCCTTCATCAGTCCCCTTGGCCCCGAGGGGGTCCCTGCACCCCATCCCCTTCTGCCCTTTCCCCTGACCAGACGAAAAACCCACCCCGTCCCATCCAGGCAGGGCCCCCCCCACCACGCTGTGCCAAAGGGGAGCGGCCCTGGCTGGACAGGGTGAACCGGGACCAAATGCACTGATGTAACCTCGCAGCAGGCTGGGGGCAACCCAGGCCCTACCGCCCCCCACCCCAGGGTGGCTCCCCGTGCCCCCTGCCCTGCCCCTCCTGCCCTCCCGGGGGACCTCAGCAGGCCTCTGCTCACCTGCCCTTGTCCCCAGCACTGCCAGCCCTCTGCCCTGTCCCACCCTGGGCTAAGCCCAAAGCACAAAGCCAGGCGCCCTGCCCGCAGCTCCCCCCCACCCCCATCCCCGGTCCGTGGGCTTGGGGGTCCCCCGGGGCTACCCGGTGTGCCCCAGCATCGGGGGGTTGGAGGGGACCCCCTCCCCTCCCCGCATCTCTGGCCCCATAGTTAAAGCCATATCAGTTAGACTGCAATACTTCAGCACCGGGAGGAGCAGGCACCTCGCTCCGCCGACCATGTACAAAGGCACGTGCGGGGCAGGGACCCCCCTGCCTCATCCCCTTGCCCTGTCCCCCCGTCCCCGCCGCTCGCTCGTCCGTGTCTTGGCCCCGCTGGCCCCTGTTCTCGCATTAGTGTCTCTGTGCCAGGGTGCACCCCGTCGCTCCATGCGTCCTCGTGTCCGCTGCTAATGCTCCCACTCCCCAGTTCCCACTGTCCTTGGGGCAACCTGCAGCACTGAGCCGTGAGCCCCCCAACCGTGCTGCCAGGGCCCCCGCGCTGCCTCCTGCAATAAAGCCAGCACGGGGCCAAGGGCTGCTGGGTTGCCAGGCCAGTGCTGGGAGTGCCCAGCTGCCCCCCACCTGACACTGGACACACGGGTCCCCCTGGGCCTGGGGAGAGATCCCAGGCATGTCCCAGGAGTTGCTGCTTGCACCCCAACAGGGGATGCAGGGGCACATCCTCACCCCGGCCCAGCCCTTGCTCCCCTCTCCCCCTGCTTCTTCTGCCACAGCCCCCAGCTGCTCTCCCCAGGAGGTGGTGGGTGGCTCAGGGCCCGCAGACATGCTGTGACCATCCTGCTCGAACTAGTCTTTGACAAACTAATAAAATAAAGGGATTTGTACATTGCTCCAGCTTCTTCTCAGTCATTGCTTCCCTGAAACCCCAAACCAGCAAGGAAGGCCCCCTCCCTCCCTCGGGGCTGAGACCTGGCAGCTCATCACACTAGGAGAGGTCAGAGGGTCCCCCCCTGGGCAGCACCCACACCAGACCACAGGTGAAGGGAGAGGCCACACACAGCTCCCAGAGATCTGCTCCGCCTAGCTACCTCCCCACACTTCCCAGTCCACCCTGCAGGTGCCCTGTCCAGGGCTGGGGATAAGGTAAAAGGGATGGGTGCTGGTGCTGGGCCTCCATCCCACAGACACAGCAGGGGAGGCTTCTGCCCCTTCCCACTGACTCTAGGACTCCTCTCCCTGAATGACTGTGGTAACACTGGAGCACAAGGGCTGTTTCTGGTGCGTCACAGACTTCTGATACCCCAAGATCAGGGGCATGAGGCTACGAGCAGGCCCGGCGCAATGGGGCACCTCATACCCTGCAGCAAGGCATGGCCCCTAGCAGTGATGCCCTTGGCACAGCCCTGGAAGCCTCCATCCAGAGCCACCCCCAGCTTCAACTCATTTGCCATCATTTACTATCAAAGATCTCAGCTCTTACCCAGGCGGCACCAGCAGAGCAGTCACCTGGAAAAGCTTCTGTCAGAAGAAAATGTTAGGGTAGGACATGATAGAGATCTTACAGCAGGCAGGCAGCGCCCGCACCTCCTCTGCAGTGACCGTCTCCCCTGTGACCCAGGACACCAGCACAGCGGGGAAGGAAGCCCCACTGCTCTCCTGGGGAGCAGGGACAGGGGAGGCTCTGCTGTCAGGGGCACAGGGAAAGAGCTCCGCCCGGGGCCGGGGCCGGTGGCCATGGCATGAGACAGGCAGCACGTTCTGCTGAGGCCACGGCCCTGCGCGGGCAGCTGCCAGGCGGGAGCGGCTGTTACAGGTCCGGGCCGGCTCCCAGCGGCTGTCCCCGGCCCCTGCGCAGTGTCGCTGCTGTCGCGTGCCCCCAGCGTGGGGGCGCAGCGCCCCCTGGTGGGGTGACAGCGCAGGACAGCAACGACTGGCAGTGGAGACAACGCGGGCACAGGCCCTCGACACAGAACTCTCGACCAGGGCCTTGCCAGAGCCAAGGGGAAGAGGACCCCGCAGGACAGCGGCTCAGCACCCCTCTTCTGCACCCCCAGCAGCCTCAGGCACCTTCATTATGGAAGAAGATTTATCAAAATTAGACAAACACCACACATACAAAAAAATGACACCAAACCCAACCCCAGCTGGGGAAACATTCCCCAGCTCACATCCCCATCCCCTCCCCTTGCTGTCCCGGTGCAGGGGAGGGACATGGGACATCTGGGAGAGGGAAGGGGCAGACTGTGCTCCCAGAGCTGCCCTCCTCATCACCAGGCTGCTGGAGAGAAGGTGACAGTCACATAGTTTATCACTGCTGGGGAGCCTGGCCAGAGCAAAGCTCCATTCACAGGAGGTTCCTCAGCAGTCACCTTCAGTGACTGGCCTTCCCTGGCCACTTGCCTTTGGAAGAAGCCCCCCATGCTCCAGAGGCAAGGGGGGGCCTGTCAGTGACCCCCTGCCCCCCCAGCACACAAGCAGCTTTCTTACAAAAGCTCCTGTGAGGCACAGAACCGAGCCAATGGCCACAGCAGTGCCCAGGGGTCAGGGAGAGAGCCACCTCCTCACCCCAACCTACACCAACTAAGCACCCCCCAACCCCAAGAGAAGGGAAGCGCTTGCCCCCCTGGTGCTGTTTCATTAGGAGTCATTGGGAAGCCCAAAGAGCTTGACGGTGCCTGCCTCCCGGCTGCTGTCGTATTTGCCATCTTTGTCATCACAGGCGAAGGCCAGCAGTGGCCTCTTGGGGTGCCAAGCCACTGTGAAGGTGGGGGACTCGCACTGTACCTCCCAGAGCTTCTCTCCTGCAGATAAAAGGAGTCACATCAGCCTGGAGAGCCTCCCGCCCTGCAGCACACACCAGAGCCAAGCACACACTGCTCCTTTCCTGTACAGGGCTGAGGAAGGACAAACACTGCTTCAACTCTGGCCTTTCAGTCACCTGGTGACAAGGCACAGACATGACAAGCACAACTACCACAGACTCAAGAGGCAGAGGCTCCCCCTCATGGTGCTCTGTTCTGCACAACCAGGCTCTTCCTTAATGGACCAGTTCTTCCAGTGCCCTCCCAGTTCCACCGCCACTTCTCCACCCAATTCCCTCCACACTGCTCCCCAAAGCAAATCTGTTACCTGTCTCCACCTCTGCAATGTCAATGAAGTGATCTTCTGAAGCTGACGCCAGCATCTTCCCATCATGGCTAAAGCTCAGCGTTCGCACAGGCCAGTCAAGCCTGTAGCAACGGAGCGAAGCACAGTGAGCCATCTCCCATGTGGTCACTGGAGAGGGGAGGCAAGCAGCCTGGGGACAGCACCACCTACCTCGAGAAGCACCTCACACACACCAGTTCATCCACATCCCAGAGGCTGACTAACGCATCAGCACTGCCCGTGGCAAAGTACTTCCCCATGGGATCAAACTTGATGCAGATGCAGTTTGAAGGATGGGCATTGATGGACTGAATGGGTTTTAGCTCCGGGTAGCTGTGGAGATGAAGGGAGAGGGCAGTAAGCAGTGTGAGGAGCATAGGGCTTATCTACCAGCAGGGCAGGGTAGATTGGGCTTGTGAGCAAACCAAGCTGGTGCATGGCCACCATCCTGGTAACCATGAGTGCTGAGTGAATGAGGCAAAGCACCAGGGTCACTCTCAGGGATCCTAGCCCAGAATGGGGTCAACCTCAGCTCCAGGCAAGTTCCTTCCCACCAGAGGGCTGGGGATTGCTGGGGTGTGAGACTCAGGTTCCCCAAAAGCAGCAGAGGGGCTTGCAGACTGCTATCTGCCACAGCCAGCCCAGCTACCCTGCCCACACACTGCCCCAGCACCTACCTGAGGATGTTGATGCAGCCATTGCCATTAGTGAGGAAGAACATGTTGTTATCATTGTTCCAGGAGATCTCATTCACCTCAAACTTGAACTGTTCCTCAGCTTTAGAGCGATGCGTCTTGGCATCAATGAAAGTGACCACATCATCCTTGTTCCCCACTGCAATGGTCTGTCCATCAGGACTCCAACAGATGTTGATGTTCTCCCCTGGAGGGACAGAAAAGCAGCAGGTCCCATGTCCACAGCAGCCATGAGTTAAGGCAGACAGGCAGGTTTTTTTCCTGATCAAAGGCTACACAACCTGCTCCACTACCTCCAAACCACCCACAAATGCAAAAGACTGCCAGGTCTGCAGTGTAACGCAAACCCTAGGCAGTAGCTGTCCAGTAAATACAGTTATTGAAAACCAAACTTAACCACAGCTTCAAGACAACATGACATAACTGCCCTTCAAATTTCCACCAAGATGGGACCACAGCAACCACCAACAAGGTCAGCTTAAAGATCCTCTTCACCCAGTGATCTTTGAGATCCAGAAAAAAGCAGAAAACAACAATGAACAGCTGTGAATGAGGGTAAGAACATGTCAGGTTGAAGTTATGCCATCTTACAATGTCCGTTTCCAGCCCCGAAAATTCAAAATTGGAGACTTCCAAAAGCAGAGATGGTATCTGGGGTTAACTACCCCATGAATTCAAAAAATCGCTTTCTGAATTCAAGCAAACTTTTACTTTTACCATGGCTCTCTGCAAACGTGCCTTTCCTCCAACCTTGCAGCCCACAGACTCCAGACACAAGTATCATAGAATCATAAGATGCTTTGGATTAGAAGGATCCTTTAAAGACCATCAGTCTAACCCCCCCTGCACTGAGCAGGGACATCTTCAACTAGATCAAGTCACTCAGAGCCCAGTCCAACCTGACATGGAATATTTCAATGAATGGGGCATCAACCACCTCTCTGGGCAACCTGGGCCATTGTCTCACCACCATCAGCATAAAAGATTCCTTCCTTCTGTCTAGTCTAAATCTCCTCTTTTTTAGTTTAAAACCATCACCCCTTGTCCTACTGCTACTGGCTCACCTAAAAAAAGATTATTCCCATGTTTCTTATAGGCCTCCTTTAAATATTCAAAGGCTGCAATAAGGTCTCCCTGGCGCATTCTCCACGCTGAACAACCTCAACTCTCTCAGCCTTCCTTCAAAGGAGAGGGGTTCCAGCCTCACATAATTTTTGTGGCCTCCTCTGGACCTGCTCCAACAGGTTCATGTCTTTCATGTGCTGAGTACACAGGACTTTTTAACAGCCAGCATCACATTTCAGTAGTTTCTCTAGTCCTCACACAAAAGTAAAATGGCCCTCACAGTCACTGCTGCTCCTTACAGGTGGGTGCAACACAAAGGTAATAGCAGTCGGCAAAGATCACAAATACCCCCAAGAAGGGTCCAAAGCACTGTGCCACTGCAGACGGCTCCCACCATCTGAGGTCCTGCTAGGCCCCAACAGCCCTCCTGGGAAGGCAGGGACTCACCTTTGGTATTGACAGTGGCAATGCACTTGGTGGTACGGACATCCCAGATGCGGATGGTTTTGTCCCCAGATGCTGTGACGAATAGGTCAGGATTGCTGGGGTGCCAGCAGAGCTGATCCACACTGTCCCCGTGGCCCCGGTAGTTGTTCTCCTTCACCTGGAAGGAGAGGACAGTGTAAGAAAGACATGGGCTTGTTGGAGCAGGTCCAGAGGAGAGCCTTGGAGATGATTAGGAAGCTGCAGCAACTCTCCTCTTCAGACAGGCTGAGAGCTGGGGTTGTTCAGCCTGGAGAAGACTCCATGGAGACCGTATAGTGGCCTTCCAGAACTTAAATGGGACCTACAGGAAAGGACTCTATCAGTGAGTGTAGTGACAGGATAAGGCATAAGAGTTTCAAACTGAGAGATTTTGATTAGATAGCAGTAAGTTCTTCAGTGTGAGGGTGGTGAGGCCCTGGCACAGGTTGCCCAGAGAAGCTGTGGATGCCCCAGCCACGGAAGTGTTCAAGGCCAGGTTGAATGAGGCTTTGGCCAACCTGATCTTATGCAAGGTATCCCCGACTGTTTCAAGGGGGTTAAAAACAGATTATATTTATGGCCCCTTCCAACCCAAACCACTCAGGGATTCTGTGGCTGTCATTCACAGGAGGGACAAGCTCACCTCTGACCCCAGTGCCGTTTCTGACCCATTCCTCACCCGTGGTCAGCAGGAACCCTCCCCGCCTCCTCAGTCAGGGACCAGCTCCAGTCCCGGCTCCCTCAGCCCACCACTGGCCTGTAGGGCCCTTGGCGCCGTTCCTTTTGACAGCACAGACCCAAATCCCCTTTCAGGCCTGGTCTCAACCACCGGGGCACGCTCTCGGTTCGAGGAGCAACCTCTCTGAGCATCCGGACCCGGGGCGAGGTTCCTGGTACCGGTCCGAATAGCCAGTACCAGCCCGAGGACTCCCGGGAGGACCCCGTACCCGTCCGAGTGGCCACTCCAGGTGTTCCCCGGAGCCCAGTACCGAACCGCTGCCCCTCACCCGACCGGTGCCGAAGAAGCTCACCAGCCGGTCCTTTTCGAGCAGGAAGACGCTGGCGGTCTTGTCGAAGGAACCGGAGGCGAGGCGGCGGCCGCAGCAGCTCCAGGCCACCGAATGCACCTTGGCGCCGTGCGCTGGGAACTCGCGGCTGCGGGTGTTGGCGCGGAACAGTTCCTGCATGGCCTGCACGTAAGGCGACAGCGCCATGGCGGCGGGGCCGGAGGTCGGCGGGGAGTGCGGGATCTGCTACGAGGCGTATCGGGGGGCGGGGGGCAGCCGGGCCCCCCAGCAGCTGCCCTGCCGCCATTCCCTGTGCCGCGGCTGCCTGCGCAGGCTCGTGTTCCGCGCCGCCGCCGCCGCCTTCGTCAGCTGCCCCTTCTGCAGGACGGTGACGCTGGTGCCCGAGCTGGCTCTGGGTGGTCCCGGGGCGACGCCAGCCTTGGGGACCCCGCGCGGAGAGGAGGACGAGGAGGAGGAGGAGGAGCAAGGCAGCGCTGCCCCCCCCGAGACCCGCCAAGCCTCGGCGCGCTCCGTGGCCGTGGAGGTGGCGTGCGCGGCTCACGCCCCCATCTTCGCGGTGAGCGGGATGGTGTCACCCTGCGGCCTCCGCCGCGGCTCCGAGGCACCGGGGACCTTCGTGCTGGGGCTGCTGGGGCGGGGGGTGCTGCTGGACACCCAGCCCCCCCTCGCCTCCATGGAGAACCTGCGGCTCGGCTTCGCCGCCGGCATCCTCGTCCTCATCGTCTCCACCTTCTTCCTGCTCGTCTTCCTCAAGTAAGTCCGGACGGGGGAGAGGGGCTCCCGCAGCCCCCGCCGCCTCCCCTGGGGCAGCCAGGACGGACCAGCGGTGGGTCAGGGACTTCTCAGGCCACGGACAGCGGGCAGGGAGAGGGCCGAGGCCAGGGCTCAGCACCCGCCAGGATCCAGCCCAGGCGCGCAGGACGCTCGGCTGCCCCGCACACAAGCCCCGGGCCACCCGACTCTTTAAAAATTAACTTATTGCAGCGTTTCCCTTCGCCCCCCGGGGCCTGGCCAGGCTCGCCTTGCGTCCGTCCCGTTCCCGTCCCCGCGGCCCCCGCGGCGGCAGCTCGGCAGGAGTCGCGGCGTGGGGGCCACCCGCGCTTCCCGGTGACGTCCCGGAGCCTGGAAAATCCCCCCTGCTGCGCTTCGGTCCCTCCCATCGGGCAGCGAGGTGGGGCTGAAAGCGGGGGGAGGTCCCGTAGCGCTTTTTTGGGACTGGAACTGTCCAACGATTAAAACCAACCCTTCAGAAGGGAGCCCAGCGCCGTGCAGGCAGGGACGCGGCCGCGGGGGGCGGGCACGGCCCACGGGGTCACGGGACATTAAAGACCTGGGGACGAGCACAGCCCACGGAGACACGGGACATTAAAGCCTTGACGTGAGCCCAGCGCAGCCTCTGTTTTTTTTCTGTGCATCCGAGGAGTTTTGTACCGAGGAGGAGGCGCTGCCTTGGCGGGCAGGGGCTGGGTGTGATAACAGGAGCCTGGGCGGGGGGAAAGATGGGGAGAGGGGGGTCCTTTCCCGCCCCCAGCCCCTGGGGGAAGCAGGGGTTGAGTCCCAGCTCCACCTTCTCGGGCACATCCTCAGCCAGGTGCCTCCCTCCACAGCACACCCACCTCCTGGCCGCAGATGGGCACCCAGAAGCAGAAATAGCCCCTTTGCAGCCCCCCGAGTGCCTGCCCCCTCCTCGGGACATGGCAGATCTGTCACTCCCAGCACCTGCTGGACCCCAGAACTTCCTCACATTCACACCCCCCCCCCCCCCCCCCCCGGCAGGCGCCCCCCTGGGCCCACAGGGCAACCGCGGGCTACTTTCGCCCCCGCGACCCAGCCAGCGGACCCCGGGCGCCGCCGGCC
>JANHFY010012760.1:8280-26933 GCA_027560095.1 Chloroceryle inda
TAGGCAAGTATCCCATAGTCCAATGTCTATGGGAATCATTTCAGATGAAACTTAACACAGTGTCATTAAAAAACCAAACATCACACAAAACAACTTACGGTTCTGACTGTCATCAGGCTGGAGTTCTGCAAGATCAGCCTCTTTCTTCTGTAACTCGTCGTGAACTTCATTCAGCTTTTCCCTACAAATAAAAGGCTGGGCTAAGGATTAAGCTCAGAAATAACTGCATGCACAGTTTTAAGAGCTGAAAGCCAAAACTTGATGCTGGAATTGTGTCAGGAACTATTTTAAATTCTGGCAATTCTTTTGAGTTTAAATAGAAATATGAGTGTGTGCTTTTGAAGAATGATAGAAGTTGCAACTTCTGAATAGTGCCTCGTTTACCTAAAACTAGATACGAAAAGAAAACTAAAAAAAGAGCCCCTCCAGCATCTCCTTAGCAGGGACCACACCTGCTGAAGAGATGGAAATACGTCAGAACAACAAAATACATTTTGAGTCCAGTAAGAGTGATGGTTTTGGCAGTCTGTTGTAGAATCAGAACAGTTAAAATGCTTTTGGTGATGAAGAGATGGTCAAGTGGATATTAATATGACAAGATCATTGTGATCAGATTAGACAAAACTAGAATGCTTACACTTAACTCACTACATGCATGATTCTCAAATCAGTGGCTGAGGAAAACAAGACATCCTTACAAAGACAGGCAGTGTCTGTGCTACAACAGTCAAATCATTTAGCATAAATAATCTATTGTGGATGCATGCACCTTACTTACATATGTGCTGCCAATTTCTGCTTCAGATTGCTAGACTAGAAAAGGAAAGAGTTAAAATTCAATTATATGTCAGTATTTCATACCGTGTGATGTTAAATTTCTCTTACAAATCAGCAAGAATACTCAGCACACCTAAATAAGTCAAATCAAAATGATCCTAAGAGAACTGCGGGGTTTTTTTCATGCATTTCTGTAATTGCATTGAGATTTTTTGCATCATACAGATATCAATTCCAGCACCTTTTTTCTTTAAAGCTATCCTCCTCACTATAGCACCATTTAATGATAAAACTAGAAGGGTTTAAAGGTAAAGTAGAAGTAGAGAAGTTACAGCTCCTTAAAGAAGGCAGGTTGAAGGAATCACATAAAACAGGAGCTGAAATGATTTGGGACAGGGGGGTCTTATGAATTCTCATACTATACAAACTGAATTCATCTGCTCTAAATCCAGTGGAGCCAAGACTGTGTTACCTAAACTGAGGGAGTTGTTTTCATCCAGGAGAGATTTTTTAGACTACATCGAGCAGCTTTAGTAGTTTAAGATCTTTGGTTGAGGTGTGTGTTTGCTCAAACTAACTTGAAAAAAACCCAACAAACCAACCAACAAAACCCAAACAAACAGAACACCAAACCACAATCCTGCCTTCCTAGTTATCAGTACTAGACACAATGAAAAAGAGAAGGCACATCTAAACAAAGGACTTGATGCTACACTGAGGGATTTTAAACAAAACCAACAAGATGCCTTCAAGGTCAAGAAGCCTGAACTTTCACTTACGCCTTCTGTCTTGGATCCCTGCTCCTGTAAAGTCTTTTGCAGATCTTCAATCTGCTGCTGTAACTCCCCAATACGCTCTTCATTTAGCCTTTTAGGGAGAAAGGACAGTTATTACCCATCTAAATAGATCACAGCAGACAGATATTGCTGGTTTATGTCTGGATGAAAACTTTTCAAAGGATCTACCCAGAGGGACTTAAGCCATAATGTAATTGATTTAAAATGCTTTTAGTATGACTTAAACTTCTACTGAAACAAACACATGACAGCTTTATTAAACATTTTACAAGGAAAGACCTAGAATCATTAAGTGTTAAGAAAACTACCCCAAATTCTCATATCCTAGTAAACTGCTTTCAGTATTAACTGGAGAAATTCAGACCATATCCCACTGTTACAATATGATTAATCTTAAATTCTAGAGATAAGAGTTTGCATCCATTCTTGGTCTACCAGAACCATTCAGAGCCAAGAAGAGTGTCCTAAAAGCAACACTTTCTTTAGAATATACTACACACAGATCTACCACATTTGACAATACCACATTTAAGCTACTTTCCTTCCTGCTTGCTTCATAGCCCTTCATTAATGATACCTTTTATTTCACAAGCATGACAACTGGCTTCTTGCACAGTGCAATGCTACAGATGGAAGCCACAAGGTCATTCTGAAGTTCCAGAAGTCTCTTTTATTGCTTTATTTCAAGATGCTCTTTCATCCATTACCTTTTCTCTGTTTCTAGTTCATTCACTCTCCGATGCTTTTGCTCCAGCTGCTCCTGGAGCTCTGTAATACGCTCATTTTCTGATCCTTCCTGTTGTAATAGGAGCATCTTATTTTCATGTTGCAGCCGAATAAACATTTCTCTGAATCAAAACCAACAAAAAAGTCACCATTAATTCAGAAAAAGGTGACTAAGAGTAGGAGGTACTGTTCCTGTCTGCTCCCCCACCCTTAAAATGAGTAAAAGAAGTTCTGTTTAAGAAGATAGTTGGGATAACAACACAATTTTTTCTTAACAGGTAACTTAGTGTTCAAACATCACATTAGGTTTTTAAGAGATAGGAAGATAGTTTTAAATTAAGTTGCTCCAAACACAGATTATATTGTGCCTTTATGTTTCAAGGTGCTAGACTTTAGAAGTACTCTTATATAGGCTTTAGCTGCTCTGAGATTCTGTGTATTAATTTACTCTTTTTTCCTTACCTGTATTCCACTGGCAGAATTTCAGCAGCAAGATTCTCATGGCTTTTATCACGAGATGCACCTGAAATTGCACGGCAAGTTTAATTTAACCAACTTACATCACTGAAATACATAATAAAGCCCCTGAAGATAAAGCAGTACCTGTTTGACTCAAGTGATCCTGCTGCATCTGTGAACACCGGAGCTCTTCATTTGTCTCTTTTAAAGCATCACACTGTATTATCAGTCTCTAAGAAAACACATTTGAGATGGAATTAAGTCAAACTGCACCAGCTGAAGACCAAATATCAATCATCATGAATAATATTGACACACACACACATTTCAAGACATTTTTCTTTTGTGTGTGTATATACACACAAGGTACTAAACTTCATTTTTATGGTAGCACTAGTTCTGGGAAGATTATCCTCAAGTAGAGCATCTGAGGGAGATTTAGGTGTTCAAATCAACTCTTGTTCAAGAGCCTTACCTCTTTTTCTTTGATTAAAGCTTCATGTTTTTCTTCAAGTCGCTTCATTTCAAATGCTAGCTTATCAGCTCTTTTGGATTCTTCAGACAGTTTGTTATGGAGCTCCTGAACCTTTTCATAAAGAGACCATATTCAGCACATGGATGTTGCAAGACACTACCTTTAAAAGCTGTTTTAAAATCTTCATACCTGACAAGTTAAGCCAAAAATAAACAGCGAGTCCTCCAAACTTGGCATGAGGGTGTGTGTTTGGGGGTGGTTTGGTTTTTGCTTTGTTTTGCCTTTTGGTTTGCTTGGTTTTGTTTTGGGAAATTCTATTTTGTTTTATTTTAGATGTTTTATTCCTGCATCTCTTAATTACTACCAAAATAACTGAGATGGAAATAAAACTTTTACCATTTAGGAAAAAAAATCCCTGAAAAAAGAATATTACATACAAGTGATCCCAGTAATGGCTGAAGAACCTCTCCCAGGCACACACATTACCTTGGTTAAGGTAAAGCTGAAAAGCCTGCAAACCTCAGATGACCAATCAGTTGAGAGGACAATTAAACATGCTAGCTTAAGAAACCAGGAAAACCAGAAAGTGAATGGCAAAGTACGAAGGACTTTTCACAGATAAGAAATTCTAAGGGGACAACACAAGTCCACAGCCTGTTAAAATAAGCTGTTCAATTTTTGTCATTAAATAACCAAAATAATTTTATTTAGGCATGATGATCATCTGAGGACAAAGTAACACCCAAAATACAGGTGCAGCTGTACCTGTCTTTTGTAGGTTTCTAGCTGGGCACGTGCTGCATTGGCTTTCTTCAGTTCATCCTCCAGACTGACTGTGTTGTGCATGTACATCATGTTGGTTTCCTGCAGAGATTTGACTTGTCTGCGGAAGTCATTCAGATCCTGGAGCTTTTTACGATACACTTCAACAGTGGACTCCAGCTTACTCGCCTTGTCTGCAGTAGTCCTTAAAATACAAACAGGAATTCAAGAGAATGTTTCTTCAAAACATTGAGAGTCAAATTCTACTTTCGTGCACCTTCAACCTATTTTCAAAGAGAGTTGCAATGTGCTTAGCAGCAGAATTACATCTTACTGTTTCATTTTTAAAGGGATAATCAATGCAAACTTGCATTATGCAAAGATCATTTATAAAAAAATTGCAGTCACCACAGGGTTTAAGCAGAAGTAAGACTGACAGCTGTATGCCAGAAGTACAAGCAAGAGTTAGCATGGCAAATATCTCTTAGGGAATCCTGTGGGGTGCAATGTAAATGCACCACATCATCTTGTGCTAGGCAGTCATCTCCAAGGATTTGTACCTGGTAAAGAAAGCACACCAGTGTTCTTACTGCTGGGTTCTACATAATTATAAATATTTAGAATCTAATTGCACTATGAAAACGATCATTAGCAGCTATGACCAAGAATTACCAGCTGATTATTAATAAAAATCTGTGCTAAGAAAATATTTGGATCATAAATACACACACTAATTTTACTATCTATGTTTAAGATCTGTCATCTCATATTACTATAAGCTAGTACAGGATATTTATGGGAAAAAAATCTGCAGTTAAGATTAATTTCAGATGTTAGGTAACAACCAGTATAAATTAAACACCTGAAACCACTTTTCTTTCCATGTTTTATTCATACTGTTTTATGAACAGCAGACCCACTTTCTCGATATGATTTGCTCTAGGTATTTCTTGGGTGGTCTGGTATTTAATTTAGTTTACACAAGCTGGAATTTTGTTCTCATCAAGGTTATTGTCTATTTCTTAATCATGTTGCTAACCTGAATCAAGACTAGGATACTGACACCAAAATTATGTCCGAGTTCTAGCTGCATTATTTGCTTTTCTGCATCAAAAAAGGCATCCTCTGGCCAATATAAATGTTCCCTTAAAAATGAACAAACACAACCCCATAAGATTTGCTTAATTCTTGCAAAACTTTATGCATCTTCATATGGGATGGAAAGTGATTTCTGCATTCATTAATCCTACTTCACAAAAAAATTCCATGTTGCTATTCTTAAGCAAACAATAGAGGAGGCTATGCCTGAAAGCTTGCACTCCATCTCTGCTTTCTGAAAGGGTCCTTTTCCAACATTCATTTTAGATCTCTTTTAGATAAGATCTATCTGCAGAAGTAACACTAAAACTAAAATATTGTTAAATACAAAGCCTTGGATTTAGTCATTAAATCCTTCTAAAAGTGTGTGTAGCTCTCTATTACATACCTAAGAATATCATTTTCATCTTTCAAGGCTCTAGATTCTTCTGCCAAAGAGGTCAGTTCATTGTTCCTGTGTTGCAGTTCAATCAATTGTTTTTCTAGGTCTTCACAATGGACACGGTAATCATCTTTTGCAGCTTCAAGCCTCCAGATCAGAAAAAGGAACTCATGGTTATTACACATCTGTCATGTAGTACTAGAACTACTAGTAAATAAATAAAAATAAAAAGGACAAAGGAAACCTATTTAAGTAGCTACAATAAAAAAGGTACTCTAAGCATGGAACATTTTATTGTCTACCTGTTTAATTGTCATTGATTGTATACTGCAAATTTACCACATCAATGTACCATGTACAGAGTGATTCCCACTCCCCCCAACAAGGATCACAGGAACAAAGACTACTAGGTAGAAAAATAAAATAAAAAAATATGGTGGTGTCTGAAGGTTTAAGGCTCTTTTGTTTACACAGAGCTCAGGCAGCACTGCCTTCTATCAGCTTTTGAAGTGTCAAATGGATACAACATGGCAATTACAAAGTAGTGCTTTCTACAACAAGTAACAGTCTTTTTTTCAAGGTAAACACCACCTTTAGAAATGTATTTATACAGTACTGGAAAGCTTTTATAGCAAAAGAAAGTGAGAAGGAAAATCCTGAAATTCTCATATATTTGACATAGCAGGCAAGGGATTTTTTTAAATGAATTGTTTCATACCTGAAGTTTTCTTCTTGCAGTTGCTCCAGCTGCAACTGTGCATGGAAGTACTTTTTTGCAACCATGGTATTTGGATCATCAAGAGTGTCGTCTAATTGCTCTAACCTGTCATTCATAATCTCATTTTCTGACATCAGGCTGTTTTTTTCATCCTGGAGGGCAGCCACCTAGTGCAGATAAAACAGCAGCAACATTGTAAGACCTGTCGGACTGGAAGGAACTAAAGCAAGACAGCAGTACGTCACCAAATTAGTTTATGGAAAAGTTTTAGCGTTTAGGAATTTTAGAATGTCATTTACATAGCACACTTGAGCATACAGATGCTTTAGTGTATGACAGTTACAAAGCACTAAAGGAAAAGTCCCTCAAAAAACCACCAATTTTTGTAACTGAAACCACGGTAAAGGCAGACAACGTGATACGGAGAGAAACTGGTGCCTTCATGAAAAAGGATACCATGGACACCAGCCAAAAAAAAATTAAAAAAAAATAAAAATCACTTTAAGTATTGGTGTAAAGGTACTCTCCATCTTGCTTGTCCTTAACAATAAAAGCAGGATGGCACTGGCTAGCACACCAACACAGCACTGCCGTGCACCCAGCAGTGAAGGGTTGCGCAAGAAGCGGTTTCAGGCGCCGTAAGCTAGAAAGCACACAGGCAAAAGGAAAATGAAACAACCAAAAAAACACAACCTTGACAGCTTCATATAGAGCATGCACTTTTTGCAACAGTCAAACAGGTTTGATATTGAAAGTGTTCACAGCTAAGCAAATGAGAATACAACACTTTGTTGAAACAGTAAGTATATTAACAGCCATAAAATGGGGAAAGATTAAGAGGATAGAACCTTTAAAGTTTTTCTAGTGAGAGCTGTTGTGTTAATTTTAACATCCTGTCAAACACAAGAGCATGTAGCATGTGTTAGTTTACTGGCATTTAAACAGGAACAATATGCTTTTTGGGTTATGTTTTCCTGAATCATAAAGAAAACCTACCTTTCTTATACTCTTGGAAAATATCAAGGAAGACTGAGACCTTACAAGTGAATTTATTAAGAATTAGTTTAAATGAGAAGTGTCAGTCAATATTATGGCTTCAAATAAATAAAATAAACATATCATGGTGACATCATTAAATTAAACATCACATAACACCTAGAGTTTGTGATTGTAATGTAAGGTTATCAAACAGATAAAAGAAACAAACCAGTAATTAATCTACCAATACATTAGGTGCTAGCTTTCTAGGTTCACTCCTTTTTTTACAGACCAGATATCACTTGACTATGTCCATGCACAAAAAACACCTGTGAGTGGGGAGCATACCTGAGCCTGGCTCAGCATACTTCCTGTTCAAGGTTCAGCCACTCCTTAAACATGCACAACAGTCACCTTTTCAGAATAAGGTTACAAGAATACCTATCTCAGACTTGAAAATAATTTAAAACACAACAAAAAAACCCACAACAAAACCCAAAAACCAACTGTCACTCAACTCAGAGCAAGTTTGGCATGGTTTTTCAGTTTGTTTCTAAGAGCTTTCTCTTTTCTATCATTTCTATGTAACAGAAGTGGTGTCAGAAGTCAACACAAATTATGAAGAGGTATTTTAAAAACACATCACAGCATTTAAGAGCTGTGGTTTCTTTAACTCATCTTCTCCTACTCAGCAGCAGCTTCCCCTCAAACATCTTTCATGCCTTCACCTGGCCTACACTAAGGTAAGAGCAGCTGGCTTTGTGTAACCCATCATAATTAACAGGGAAATCTTGAAAGAGAAGTTTGTGGGAGACAGAAGAAAGTCTGGCATTCCTCTAGTGAGACATAAGAAAGTTAACTGTTACCCCAGCACCTCTAGAAGCAAGAGCGTTTCAACAGTGAACACAGTTTTTGAAGCTTAATAGCTGTAATTTATGAGTTTAGCTATTAAATTAATCCTCTTGCCCATTTAACAAATCATTTTCTCCTGCAGATTCTGCTCAGGGGAAGTTTTAGATCTCTGCTTTCACTAGGAAACCTTACTACTGCCTCAAAAAAAAAAAAGGGAAATTAAATAACAATTCAATTCTAACAGTAGTTTCCTGGGTATGGCAATTAGCTATGAGCTACTTTATGTGTAAATATTTTACTTTTTCAATTGTCATTACTTAAAAAAAAAAGGCAAAACTGGCCTCTGGTTTTGTGTTTGGTTTTGTTTTTCCAGAAGCTCATATGGCCAGTATAGCACTCTGGTTCCTATAAGAAGATGCCAGACAAATGTTCTCTTTGTATGGAATCAAACCCAAGATGAACTGCCTCAGATAAACTACTTTCTATTCTCAGATCATAGTGGCATAAAAGAGAAATCAGACTTAAAAAGTTGATTGAAACACAAGTTCCTGTTTATTGTTATGAAGCACTCCCTCCTTTTTCTAAAGAGTCCCTTGATTAACTTCTATATCCATGAAAAACAAAAGTAGGCCTGTTATCAATGCAGTTTGAAAACGTCAGCAAAGGTCTATTAGTTTCCATTATTTTTATTTCCTGAAATATCCTCTATATTGCAACTGTGCTCTAGAAAAAGTTAGCACATTTTAGATCAATTTCAAAATTTCAGTCTCTCATCAACGCCTATTGAAAACAGCACCATTTTCCTATGATTAAATGTAATGACTGATTATTACATGAACTGGGTTTTTTGGACACTGTTCAAGAGACTAGAAGAAGCAGTGACTAAAAATGAAATGGCCAATTTTTAAAGCCATGATAACATTGTTTTGATGCTACCTGCTACTAACAGTAAGAATAAAGCTAGGAGACCAAACCACCTTTGAGTTAGTTACCAGCTGGCACAGGACCTCATCTTAAACTTTCATCAAAAAACTCTTTCTAGTAATTACATTTTGGAGTACTGAATGATTGCTTCCCCCCTACCCCTGCCCCAAACAGATAAGAATTCTCATAGAAACTTAAATGCAAAATTCAGTTTGCCCTTCAGAATATCTGCATCTTAATAGCAGCACCTTTACATATTAACTAGATAAGTGACTTGCCATTTCTTACCTGCAAATCCAGCTCTTGACATCTTTGTGCCAACTCTTCTTTTTCTGCTAGCACTTCCTGAAGATCTTCCAAAGCTTTCTTAAGCTTTTGAAAAATAAGATAGTCAATCATTCTGGTTCATATCCAAAGTTCTAGAATCCAAAATATCTCCGCTGCTTATACCAATTGTTTAAGAAGGATGTTAGGTGCACACACAGACACCTATATAGACACTATTACATCAGGATCTCTATTCATTTCACCTTCATTTTAAGTGACTACCCCATGTAAAAAGTAAATGACTGCTATGAAGTAACATCCAGATTCAACACAATAACTTAGGCTAAAAGCATAACAAAGCCAAACACATTTATGCTGTCACTATTTCATAATCCCTGTCTGTCAAATCAAACACCCTTCATTTCAGAATAGAAATGGAAAAACAAGGGGGAAAACAGACCAAGCAGTTTGTGCACACAAGACAAAAGAGCACAATTTACCATTGAGGTTATTTTAGAATTGGAAATAGAGAGCAGCCCTCCTCTTCACTTAAGAAATGGCAAGATACCAACTTATTTTTCAGGCTTGAATTACAACAAATATTAAGCAGTTACCTGCTGTTCCATTTCACTTGACGCATCACTCGTGGAAGGACCCACTACTTCCTTGCTCATGAGCTAGACAGAGGAAAAGAAGGTTAAATATCTGTGAATTCACTGTCTACTGAGTACCAATTGAATTCTCCACCACATCCTTACATCCCTTCAGTATATCAAAATAGATCAGTAATGATTATAAAGACCAAAAAGCAACACCTCATGGCTGGTAAAGGATTTAAGCAAATCTAGATTAAGATGACTTTTTTTACCTCTTCAAATTAACCAAGTTAGCAGTAACATCTCATTAACTGTTAAAGTTATTACTATCCTCTAGTCAAGTTAAAATGGAGTGAATTGGAGATGGGATGAAAGAATTCACATAGCTCAACAAATGGATAGTCAGATTTCTCAACCAATAGCACTAGGCTATGAGTTACTACCTACCTCCTGAATGGCAGTCATGACAACATGCTGAACAGACTCTTCAAGGGTCATGATACTTTGTATATGTTCTGTGGAAAGGAATTTGCACTGACTCATGACAATGTTTATCTTAATGGCTTGAGAAACACCACAATTTGCAGAAAGATCCAGAAAAAACTATTTGCTAGAAAGCTTCTTCAAAAAGGCAGTGTGCTTTTTATAGAGCATAGCCATTAACCAGCAACAGTATTACCCAGTAACATGGTAGGGAAGAGATTATAATCAAAGTGAGCAAATTTGCACTATGTATAATAGAGCAAGGAGATTTAAGATACCTGTGTTTATAGGGTTCAATTTTTCATACATGTAGAGCTTATGTGTATACATTAGTTTACCAAAGAGTCAACAAGCTTGCAGTTGAGTTAACACACAAAGCTTAAGGGATTAAAATAATTGCCAGCATCTCTATTCCCAGTGCAGCCTGGCTTCCCACACACCCTGTGATGCAGGCATTTCAGACTACCTAGGGATCACACCTACCCTGCTAACATAATCATGCTGAGGATTCCCTAGCCATCACAACATTGAGCATTAGCTCTGATAATGGGAGAGAAAACACAACTAATTCAGGCCTGAGCCTCAGCAAACAAGTAAATGGCAGTTTCTAATACAGGTTATTAATTTAGTTTGCTTTATTTGAATAGTAAGTTTTAGATCTTGGTACATATTTTAACAAGCATGAATAATGCACACACATTTTAGACTATTTTTTTTTAAACCTACTCTGGGCAAAGTTTGACTTTTATTCACACAAGTTTCCCATAGATTTTCTGCTTTTAAGTGAAGTCCAGTTTCAGAACAGGTGTCCAGTAGAGACTTTGATACATTGAAGGTCCACATCTCTTCCATCTTAACAATCACCTGAGGTTGTTTGTTAAACAGATTAAGGTAGCACGTACCTTGTTTCCTTTCACAATTGACTGCACAACCTAAAATAAGCTGCAGAAGCCTGCCCAGTTCAGTAGGATCAGAGTTCTCAGATATCTGGTTTAAATCTGGAATAAGCTCTTCTGCAATCTGTTGACCCAAGAACTGAAAAGAGTTAAAAAAAAAAAAGAAAGTAGAAGCACACTTCTGTACAACATATAAGAAATCTGGACTCAGTAAGCCATGCAGAGAAAATGGTCTATTAGTCTGTTACCATACAACTAATGGAAGGGAAAGATTTTAACATTAAACGTGGAAATACACACTAAAAACACTGGCTTAAGGAAGAGTATATTGCAATATCAGATTAGCAAATCTCAAGAGGCCCAAATAAAGCAGATACTAGTACTTTATGTAACTCATTTGTTATAGGGCTTCAGACATGAAGCTCATATCACACACTATGCCTCTCTTGCACCAGCAAAAATTGTTCCAAATGTGCATCTCTGTCCCTCAGTGTAGATGGGTGTTTGGGGCAGGGGAACTCAATCCACCAGTAGCCAACTTTTAGAGAAAAAAAGAATTAAAAATGCTTCCAAATTCAGTTGCTCCCTAATCCATAATCTTCTCCTTCTGGGTTTGCCAGGGAGCCTCAGTCCTGGTAATACAGAAGGACTTGGCACTTGATAGCACAAGTAAGCCCAGGGAAGACCAGGAAGCCATCAGATGATCTGGCAAGCTTTTCAATGCCATAACCATTACATAATTCTAATCAAGCTCCATACCACATTTAGTAATTTATTTTTAAAACTCAAAATACAGCACCCTTTTATGGCTACTGCACTCAGCCTGCATGAGAAAGAACAAACTATAATCCTTACTATGTCCAGGAGGATTCATAACTTATCTCCCAGCTTCCAAGTGAGTATCATAAAACCTACACTAGGGTTGTTGGACAGTTTGTACTGTTCTGTTGTGTACACAACAGACTAAAACTTCACTACCCAAGAGCAAAACATTTTTTTTCCCCACTTAACCAGATAATTATCATATACTTTCTGAAAAAAAAAGTCCATAAAATAAGCTACTTTGCCAAGAAAAAAACAACTAGTTGAAGGACAACAATCATGTTTAACAATTAGAACAACAAAAAATTGCTGCTTTTTCCATACCTCATGATAGTAGTCCATAATTCCCTGCAGTATCTTCTTCAGGTTACTGGACTAATTGTTGTACATGAAAGATAAGGTTACAGGCTTTTGTTAAAATCATTCATTTTTTCTGAAATTAAATTATAATAAAACTTTTACATAGCAGCTCTACAAGAGGACTGTATAATGACAGGGGAAGAGAAATACTGCAACAGAATATCCCCAGGCAATGCTGGAAGGCACTTAAATTACCAACACAGAGTTTAACATCACAACCTAAAAAGAGGCTGAGCTTAATTCCTTAACTTTTGGACTGCTAGATACTCTCAGGACAGACATGATATTCAACCCCACAAACTTCCACTAATTCCATTTTTTAATACCTTTATTCTCCAGTTGTCACCAACATCATCTTTAATGCGATTTAGCCAAGATGCATCAAACCAAGCAACATCTCTGAAATAAAATTAAATGATTAAAGGTCAATAAGCAGAGACTTAAATAAGCAAGATACCAGATTCCCAGCATTAAAATCACTGGATGTCTGACTACAGTGCCTAATGAGGCGTGAATTCCTGGAGACTGCAAGTTATACCCATGTCAGAGGAAATTTCCATCCTGCTGCCTGCATTAAGACACCACCTTCCAGGGAAGGAAGTATTTCTATAAATGCCTGAGCAGCTGCACCAAGGAACACAGGGATGCAGCAGCCTTTGACATGATGAATTCTTACACCTGACAAGGTGATCATAATGATGTAAAAACCCCATCCTCTTTTGACTAGTGCCGACATGGTTTGGTAGCTTCTCTTGTACATTTGGATTTTCCAGCATTCACTAACATTTGTCAAAGGCACTTCTGAAGGAAAAATAAATAAATTTTTAACTACTGGCATTTCATAATTTTTTTTTTTATGTCCCTGGTTCCCTTGGGCAGAATTATATTTACTTTGCCAGCATAAATAAGGATGAGTTGCTGGGGGAGGTGTTTACACACTCTGAGCTGTGAAGTAGTACAATCACAGCATATCTAACAATATCTTATCTCAAACTGTACTGTTTATTCACTGGTCTCAAAGCACCTAATAAAAGAGAATTATTATCCCCACTTGACTATCAACCAATGTGGTTGCAAAGAAGTTTGCCCAAAGCCTGTGGCTGCTTATCACCATAAAGACATGGGAAGTGACCCTCAGCAAATCTTCACTAAGCAATCCTAAATCAATTTTTGCCATGCCCCAGGAAAAAGGAGATCTCTGCCTTTACATAGCAGACTTAAAACCTTTTCTAGGAGACAGAGGGGTTTCTGGGTTTGGGTTCTTTTTGGTTTGGGGCTGTTATGTTTTGGGGTAGGTTTTTTTGGGGGTGGTGGCAGGGTTTTTTCAGTATTACCTAGTAATAAAAAATACATTTTGAGAGGGAGATGGTAATTCAGACCTCTTTACCATCTGAGCCAACAACAACAATAAAATTGCAGTGATTACTTGTAGCATGATATCCATTCAACAAAAGACTCCTGTTACACTTCTCTGAAGTAACTATAAATTTCAAAATTGGTGTGTCACTCATGCCAGTGCCATTTGTCATCAATCCAATAAAATAGGACTGATTTTGCCTTTAATTAGCAAAATATTTTTTTTAATAATAGAATTCCCACTGAAGTTTCACAATTCTTTTTTTCCCCCCAAAATACACAAATAGTAAGGTATCATTTAAACCCCAGAAATTAAGTCTAAATCAACTGAACAATCCCAAGAGGAAGAGAGCACAAAGATGTGCCTTCTGAATTTTTACTTTCTCATGCTAAAAGAGGAGCACAATGCTTCAAGCATGGAGATCCATGGAAATAGTGGTAATGGGAAAAGAGAAAGAGACCATATAATTCACAGCCAATTATCCTCAATTATAAATTTAATACTGCAGTACTAGAATGAAGAAGATGATGAGGAGATAGCTCATTCAACTACTATATCATCCCCAAAACAACAATGCAAAGGCAATTTTTTTATCTTCTGCTACAAACTGCCCACTCTAAGTTTATCTACTTTAGAAGCAACGATGCACGTCAAACAAAACCCCTCAAGAAATTAAATAGCCCTTCTTTCAATTTAAGTATCAACTTACATTTGGTGAAGTACCTGTGCCATGGCAACCCCATTAGTCAAGTCCTGAACATCCCGGCAAGGTGCAGCAGTATTGAACGTCTGCAACTGAAATGGGGAAAAACATTGAGTTCCTTGCTCAGTAGACAGAACAACAAGAAATTTGCTACCATTTTCCTTTTCCTCTTGGAGGCACAAGCATTTAGGGACATGTCTTTCTCCCTGAGGCAGCTGGAGCCCTCTTTGAACTATGCATTTTCAAGTAAACCCAGTTATTTCAAGACTTTTAACCACTGATTATGATCAGTGGCTTAAAAAGTTAGTGCTACCACGCTTTATTGTTTTATGCCAGGCCTTCTATTGTAAATCAGATTACTGAATACTAATTGGGAAACTAAAGCCATCCTCAGGACGAAGTGCTTAGTTCTGCACCCACCTCTACCTAAATAAAAAATGGCATCAGAAGGGGAGATGAAAGATTGGGGGAGGGGGGGGCAGGAATCCAGTGTTTTACTACAAGACTTTACTTGTCTGGGAACAGCCACCTGGGCCAGGGCAGTAGAAAAGCAGAGTTTCCAGTTGTGACAATTTCAGGCAGTTATCTTCCACTTAGAAAGAGTGACCATATCCTCTGAATATTTGCTTGCTTGCTTCAAAGAGTAATCAAGCCAAGAAGGAAAAAAATAAATAAAATAGCACGCAAGGGGGTGGTTTGTTTGATTTTTAATTAAAAAACCATTTTTTAAATCCTATATTACAGCAAGTGAGTAGTAATCCCTGGTAGCTTACATAAAGATTAAGCAGAGCACCACTAACCAAAGCAGCTGTGATTGACAGCACTGTGTTCTAATACTATAGCAGCCTGAATGCCAAGGCAAGAACAGGCACACAGGCTTACAAGACATGACTGAGCATGCCAGAATTTAGAGCTTTATGGCACAATACTGTGATGCTGCCATTTGGATACACCCCCCTGTAGCCCAAAGAAACTGCTCAGTACCAGTACTACCATTTCACCTGAGGCTGTTAGAGCAGGTAAACAAAGCCTTAGAAAACTCTAACACGTGACACTGCTTTATGAGCAACAGGAGCCCCCAGAATAGAAACAGCTAATTAAAATAAAGCAAAAAGCAGGACTGAGAGTTACAGAAGTGCTTAGAAATAAGAGCAGAAGTATTAATTATGGGTTCTCAGAACTCCCATTTCCTCAGAAGAGATTTTTACTGTACTTGCAAAAAAGAATGAAAGCAGCAGGCATGGGGAGAAGGCTGGAAAAAGCAACCATAGACTTCAGGACTGTAGCAGTACTTTTTTTTAACCCAAATTTGATTAGGTTTACTAATTATAGCTTCAAGGACATTCTGCTACTCATACTGAACACCATTTCACAATCTAGCTTAAATGCACCCTGTCACTTGCTGCTACGAGACAGGCAAGTATTCTTCTCTCAGACACACAGCTATTATGCTCACAATACACATCTGAAAATGTAATTTTGCAGCACATAACACTTAATGCCTTTTCTCTGGATCTGCTGAAGGCTCTACCACCAACAGCTGTAGATGAAACAAGAGTGTTCCCATTACCCAGTGGAAATCAACCTATCCAGCTCTAGGGAAGGTATGCCCTGAATTTCATCCAGATGATGCAGAGCTGAGTCTCTATTTTATATCCACATTATAAACATTAGGTAGGGATGGAAATTGTGTAGAGTTATTCAAAGAGATTTGAAAGTAACAATAAACATTCTTAATCACAGAATATTAATAAAATAATCCAGCTCCCAGGCAGAGTTAAAATTACCAATGTCACCAGTGCCAAACAGGGGTACATTTATTCTGAAAAAAAAGCTTCAATTTAAGATAATTTAAGAAAAAAAGCTTTCAGTTTAAAATACACATAGTCTCTAGTTTGGAGACAGAGGCAGAAGCAGCCTCAGAGCAATACAGTACCAAAAGAAATTCAATTCTCTTTTTCTCTCCTACAGTAAAGAAAACACCCATTGTAAAGGCACCTAAACACAGAAGAGTCTACTGCACCACTGCATGCACTGCTGCTATTGCTCCACTCCAGAGGTAGCACATGTGAAGTAAACCTTAGTATTTGCTAACTAAAGTTTGTCTTTGACTTAGACGTTGTTTCCGCAACAGATTTGCGAGTTCAATCTTAACACATATTACAAGTCAATTTTCCTTGGAAATTCATAAATAATTTCCCTACAATTTAATCTAACTCTGCTATGTTTTTCCTGCAGCATTCTCAAAACTTAAATTGAATGACACCTGGGTTGCAGAACTAATAGATAATATTTTCATTTGAATCTTCTCTGGACAATGTATGTTTTCCAATCTAGAATTTGCTAAAATAATAATAAAAAATCCAAAACTAAAACCAAGAAACAACCAAAGCAACACCTGACAACAGAACACAGAAAATTATTAATACAGGAAAGACGTGCTCACAAGTAAATGAGAAACTTTTAGAACCACAGCTACAGAACTCATTTCTCTTCAGATATACAGCACTTCATTCTCTCCCTCAAATCTTTTTTTTCCTACTAACCAAAATGAAGTTCAAGTTGAAAGGATGTTTGAAAGACACCTTAATGTTAACAGTCAGGTTCTGCTAAGGTCTAAACTATGTCCAAAAAATAGGGTCTTAAACCTAAAACTGAGCAGCTGGCACTGCATCTTCTGAGTGTTGCATAGAAAACCTGAACACACAGAGTTGGATGCTCATTTAACTACACTACACAAAGCTCTTCCAGTTTAAGGCTAGTTCCATTAGCATTCCCTTTAAGATTCATGATGTAACTACAGCTATGCAGTGTGAGGATAATAAAAAATGAGAATTAGGCTTAAAATATTTTAAGCAGGAGTTGTAAAAATTAGGAATTCCACATTGCTGACAGGTCTTTGAGATAAGAGTTTGGGAAGGGATTTATTTTGCAAATGAATCGTGATGGTTTTATTCTTACCTGACTGCCAAGCAGAAAATAGAAAGTTAAAGAGCCCAGCAAAAAGAAAGGAAGGCACGGATAGATTAAATGACAAAGGATATTCAACTCCAGAGAGACAAGAACGAGACGACTGAAATTCTAAAGGTCAACAAAACACGGTAAGGATTCAAGGTTACTAAAAGTATTGCCTCTGCAAAATCACTCCCTTCTCTCCCTGATTTACATTTCCGATAGGCAAAACAGCTGCAAGATCTAAAGAAACGCTTCACATCAGGTAATTGGGACCTTCCCTACCAAGATTTCATGCCAGAATTCTATTTAACAGAGCTCACTCTCACCGAAAACACTGCACCTGTGAGACCATACTGACAGACAGGGAAGCAGAACAAACGTGGAAAGAAGGAGGAATAAAAACAAAGCAAGGCTGGTTGATGAACTGAACAAATACAGTTGGACTGGTTGATCTTAAAGGTCTTTTCCAATCTAAATGATCCTGTGATTCTAATTACGTGCTTCTTGCACAGGCAACGCCACACATTTGGGTGTGCTTCGCCTGACTAATAAATGCTTTAACCAACTGAAAGCTGGCATGAAGCGTCCTGAGGTTTCTGCTCCTGTCAACTCATTTTAAATTAATTATTAATTATGGAACAGTTTCCACACTGAAGCCACAGCGGGAGAGCCACTACTCAGGCCTACAGGATATTCAGATGACCACATCTACACTTCAAGGGTGTTTACAAGAACATTTTACTAGAGGCACCAACACTTGTTTCTGGTGCAGGCCCCATCGCGGCGGCCAAGTTTGCGCCCCAGCCACATCCAGCTTCTGCTGGCTTCCCGCTCGGGCAGCTCTCCCGCCCCTCAGAGCACCCGGCAGGAGCCCCGAGGAGCGGGCAGCTCACCCGCTCCGGCCCCACACGCCCCATCCCGCGGCCGCCGAGGGCCGCAGGGGAGGCCGCCGCCTCTCCCAGCCTGCGGCCGGCGCCCCCGTCACCGCGGCAACGACGCCGGGGCCAACAGGTGCCCTCGTACCGCCGCCGCCCGCCCCCGCGCTCCGGGGCTCTGCCAGGGAGAGCCCCTCTCCGCCGGGGGAGGCCGCTCCGGAGGGAGTCCTTCCGCCGCCCCCGAGGGCCCCATAGAGGTAGCAAGGACTGGGCTCCGGCGGGCAGGGAGGAGGGCGGGTAGGAGGTCTCCCCCTCCCCGCGGCACTCACCCAGAGGATGAGGCTGTCGCAGAGCAGGAGGTCCGCCGGCTTCGCCTCCATGGCGGCGGCCT
>JANHFY010012761.1:0-13172 GCA_027560095.1 Chloroceryle inda
AATCGCATCTGTTTGCTGCTGGGTGGGGTGGGAGGCAACGATGAGAGGTGGCAGGGGAGGGGTAGGATTGGGGGGACCCGTTCCTGTCTTTCATGAGTTAATATCCTTGACTCCTGCCCAAAAAACCAGCAGGCCTGCCTCCCACCATGCTATCAGCCTCCATTCTGCTGACTCCTACAGGGTGCACCCTTTTTCTAATTAACTGGAATGGCTATGGAAAGCAAAGGAGGCCTTGTGTTGGGTGAACCAATTATTTTGAAGGGTATTAAGTCATCAGATTTACTTTTATCTTGATTGCATTGTGGAAATCGTGCATAATTAATGGTGGGAGCTTATTAGGAAAATGATTAGGCAAATTACACAGGTGTCGGATGCATTTTTTATGATAAATTTGCTAGAACAATCCTGCAATTCCATCTGTTCAGCTCATATCAGAATGTCACTCTGGAAGAAATTAATGGTGCAGAGTCGCACAAAGTTACTGGAGGCCTTGGATGCAGATTTATGTTTTAAAAAAAGATACAGTTAAAATTACCCAGCAATTTCCTAATAAATACTTGATGTTACAGTTCAATAAATTACTTGTTTAATCTTAAAAGAAAATGATAGTCAGTTGGAAAGTAAAAAGTGGAGAAACCATAAACCTCATTTTGTCAGTCTGATGTGTATGTAAATAAAAAATAATCATAAGACGTAATAATTCTTTGCTGTAGGATGCTGACTAGAAACAAGCTGTCAGTATCCAAGTACTTCTGCTAGGTATTTTTTCCACAGATACTTGCTTGTCTTGCAAATCCTGTGCAGGTTCTGAGGTGGCAGAGCCAGTTGCCTTTTCTGTTAATTCCTCCAGTGTTTAACAGCAGATTCTGGAGCTCATATACTGGGAGGTAGGGAGGATGTCAAATACTGCACTCATGTCCACACTTCTTTCACCTTGCACTTCCTACCAATGCTAGAAGACGAAAATTATGAAACAAAAGCCCACAAACATCTCCTTTGGGGTGAGCAAGGAAATAAGTGCATGATTTTTGTGAGGGTGTGTGACTAAATGAGCACATGTAGAACTAAAGCAGTGAAGGACTGGTATTCTGCCCTCAGAAGTGCCAGGAAACCACAGTGATGGATTAGTTATTATGCAACAGATAAACAAACCTCATGTCCTGTAGAAGAAGTATAACATTGTACTACCTAATATAAGATGATTTCACAAAAAGCACAAGTAAGGTGGTAAAAGTCACAGGAAATTGGGTGTGTGAGGGGATCACAAGAAAAGCAGTTTAATCAAGACTGGGCAGTTTAACAGTCAAACACAATTTTTTAGGAGTATATTTTTCATAACCTGACTGGCTCACTGTAATCACTGCTTTTGCCTTTCTTTCAGTATTATAAAAAGAGCAAACATACATAACATGGATGTTGTCTTCTCCAGTGACAGAGCTGAGGAAAGCACAGCCCCAGATGTCAATGCCTTGGGGTCTGCATCCAAATCTGCCATATCCACATCACCTTAGGTAAGTCTTTTTGACCACCCTCCAGGCCCCTGGGTATAGACCACAAGACCTGTGGGCTAAGGGTAGCAGAGAATATGGTGTTTTGCCCCAAGAGCAGGATAGGGCTGCTCTCAGGATTGGAGGTGCCTCTTTCAGGACTGATCACTCAACAACACAACAGGCCTCTGAAAGGTTACCTCAGAACTGCAAATGCAGTGTATATTCAGCCAAGTGAACTACCAGCTAGTTTCACAGTAAAGGTACTGTCTGGCACTGAAAGTAAAGGGGCTCCGGCAGTAAAGATCTCAAGCACAGTTTACAAAATCCATCTAAGAAGCTGAAAGTTTCTCTGTTTATTTGCATGGCTGTTGGTATGGCTTTGCAGCTAGCTTGAGTGTCTTGAATGCCTTCAAAACCACAATGTAGGCTTGCCCTTTTTAGTAGCTGCCTCCCTGTAATGCCCCAAGGACTATCATCCTGCCCGAACTCCACAGCACTGTGGCTCTACTACTTACTTCCTCAGTCCTATTCTTCAGTGTCCCGAGAGCTTACTCATTGCCACAGGATCGTTGGAAGGAAGATTTATTGGCAATGTGGCACAGTTCATTTGGGGATTTCTGTTCTTTTCAGGATCTTTAATTCATCACAATGTTATCAGAATAGAAGTAAGCATCTCACTTTCTTTTGGCACTCTGAAAAGGACACTAATAATGATCACCTTTTTTTTTTTTTTTAAATGCTTGAAAATTTACAGCTAGAGAGTAACCCATGAGAGATGTGCATTATTTTTGTCCCTAATATCTGAGTCTTTTTAAATACCAATGACACCAATCTCTGTGACTTTTGCATCCGATTAATCCTTCCCTGCAAAGTAAAGCAGCTGATACCACTCACTACCATCTGCACTTGTGGTGAAGGCAAAGGAACTGAATTCTGAACAGCTTCTGTCTGCAAGAGGGGCCATGGCAGCAACATTTTGTGGGTGGTTTATGTCCATTATGCAAGAAGTGCTTGGCTCATCTGAAAATGCAGCTTCTCCTCCAGACCCTTCACTACGAACATTTTTTGAAATCTGCTTTCATACATCTCCTTGTAGTGAGGGTCTTCAGAAAAATTACAAGGACATACAAGCAAATGCGACAAACTAGCGTGCCCCTGAATCAGTTTTTTACTGCTTGTTAATTAAGCCTACTGATAAATCTTGGGTTTATTCCATGAAAGCTATCAGAATAATATAGATGAATGCTTTTAGGCACAGCAGGTAACCCTAATGCAGTTACTGAACTATTAGAGAATATTTAAGATATATTTGAAATTAGGGTGACTATCCTCCTACATTTTAAGGCATGTTCCTTTTCTGGTGGCTAATGGCCCATGACCCATATCTAATCAGGAGCTGCTAAGCATTTCATCAGGTGAAAGCATGTTTTCAAGCAATCATTATTCAAAGGATCAGACACTGTAATACTAATATGTGACTTTGTACCATGAATAGAACATTTCAGATGATATTCCTGAAAAAAATCTATACCAAAATTTATATAGGTGAGCAAGGAAGAGTAAAGTGAATTTCACAGAAGATGATAGAGACCTGTCTAGAGTAAATTAAATGGGCTAATATAAAACATAGCAAGGTCAAGAGTCATGGGTTCAGAATATATAGCCCTAAATGTAAACCTGACATATAGGTTATTTCCTAATTTCAGACAGGTCTGTCCCCACCCTGTCAAAAAATAAAAAGTACTATTTATTCCTAGAAGATCTTAGCTAGTCAGTATTTTTGGCAAGATTTGACAAAACATAGAGGAACCAAGGAACTCTGGTGTCCTTTGTATTTCTTATAATGTGAGAATACAGAAAATTGCTGTGTGGTCAACCACTCATCTGTACAACTCTCTGAAGTATACCTCATCCAGTTCTTCTTCAGATGCCAGAATGTCTCCAGGTGCTTTTAGACAGAGGCATCTAGACAGACCAAAAGTCTTTGCCTCTCTCTCCAAACTCACCAGTCCTGATGAGTTTTAGGAAGCAGAAAAGACATGTTAAAGTTGTACTCTGAAAGTACTGATCCACCCCAAGTCAGCATGTTTTCACAGACATGGTCCTACAAGCATCACAGCAAGTAGAACAACTCACTACCAAGAGAGCCAAGGCTCTCTTGTGAGTGGCTCTGTCCAAAAAAAACAGACAGGCCGTCTCTGTTCCTGAGGGCGGGAAGCTCAGGCAGGAGGGAAGTTACTGTCAGTAAATGCCAGAAACAAAATCTAACTCTCACTAATCTCAGTCCAAGCCTCATGCACCAGCCACAGTGCTCCTTTGATTTTGAGTGCCAGCATCATATTTCAATTAATACTGTAATCAATATTTGGTTTTAAATGAAACATTATTTTTCTTTTCCAGAGCATCACTCAATTTTCTTTAAGCCCTACCAAAATAACTAATTCCTAATCCTCAGTATAGATAACTAGTTCAAAACAAAGTAGTATTGTAGTACTGACAGTATTACACTTTTAGCACACTCTAAGTTTGCAGTTAACACCTGGACATTTTCCAGCACTACATACTCTGAAATGGAGGTAGTAAAAATACAAAGCTCTTTGTTTATTCAATTTTGTGAGTACATCTCCCACACAACAGTTTCACAGCTTGGTCTTTCAACTGCAGAACACTCAAGACTTGGCACTGGTTTTGCCTAGATCAGATTTTCCTTGGACTACAGGCTATATCCTGCAGGCTTCTGAAACTATTCTAAGTAATTCTTGGGTTTTTTTCTTGGTGAGTGGTACAAAAATAAGGCTTCCCATTGAAGATAAGTGGAATGGCCCAAACACAGATTATAAATCTAAACACAAGGGAAATGTAGAACACTTTGGGTAGACATCTACTCCTTGTCCAGGTTTTCATGTCTTGCCCATTACTGCAGTATCAAGACCTTTTTCTGATTTAAATATTTAAACCTAGCTGACCGAAGCCCTTCACCATATTTTGTTTTAGAGCTGTGGGCTTGGATCAGTGAAGAATGCCATTGGGATGCTACTTTACAGGTGGTGAGTGGTAGAGCGGGCAGTACAACCCTCTGACGGGGAGGAGGCAAACCCTTCATTATAACATCAGCTTCCCCTAGAAGCTCATACTGTCTGACATGCCTAACCTGTGTGCATATGTCAACACAGAATGCTTACTAGTGTTGCTGAGGCTGTAAATAAAGATTCATACTATACTATGAGGGAGATTAATGAGTAGAGTGCTTCCTTCTCTGCTGGAGGCTGAAGTAGGTTCCCTATTAAGATGCAGTATCTGTCACTGTCAATAGAGACATGCTGTGTGGGTGTGAGGGGAGGTTAAGAGGTGTCTCTGAATCTGGTAATTCCTTGCTTTTAGGAGTCCAGTGCAGAGGACTGACACTTGAGCAACATCTACTTCCTGAAACATATTTTCCATTAATGGAATGAGACCAGTAATGTGTGTGGCCAAAGAGGAAAATACAGAGAAAACGAAGATACTCCCTTTTGAGAAAAGTACAGGATTTCTTCTTAAACTTAAACTAGAAAAGGAGAAAGAGAAGGAAAATACTATGCTCTGCATAGAACATGTGGATATGAGGAGGGAGAAGGGAAGTGAGAAGGGAAAGATCATTCCTTCTCCTAGTTTTTCCCATCAAAAATATTGAGAGCTTTCTGTGGTCTTATGGTAAACTTGATGTCTGCCTTCCTTACCCTTGCTCCATTTTCTTCTTCCCTCTTCAGTTCAGGTAAACGATTATTTTTACTTACTTGTATAACATCCATTTCTGTAGTCTCAGAATGTCTTACAGAACTGTCTCATCTTCATGAAGTAGCTGATACTATGCTCTGAAGGAAGGGTTATCCATTTTTACATGTGGGGAAACAAAGTCCAAAGAGTCTCAGTTCCCTGTCCAAGCTTACTCTGTAAATGTGCTTATAAAGAGGGATCTCAATTCTGAACTCAAAATCCCTTAAGCACATCTCTGCTTTTGGACCTGGAGTCAGAAAAGAAGACTCCCTATATACCCCATGCCTGTGTTGCAATGAGGAGTGCTAGCAAAGGTAATCAGCTCATTCAGCCTGGGCTGAGGAAGGTCTTTCATAGATTATTAAACAAATCTTTTCTACATGTTTGAACAATAATGACTTTCTAGATCAGAAACTTCCTTCAAACAGTTGAAAGATACAAATAAGTTAAAAATAACTATGCATTTAAAAACAGAGGTACAGCCTACTAGATCCTCTCAAAACCTATAAGGAACATAAAAGTTTATACAAATCAGACTTTCTCCATTAATTAGAAGATCTGCCTTTTTCTGTTACTGGCAAAATTGAATAAAATGACTGTAACAGAGCAATATTATCCATTTTGTCCTAACACTTGTACCTACTTTACACAGACTCAAAGAGCATGAGGAAGTCATTTAGCCAGTATAGTCATTAATTTGAAAAGAAAAAAATAAGTGTAACAAAATATTACATTAAGATTTGAAGATCTGGTCAAGTTCAGCAAATGCAAACAACTGAAAAATGAAAGTGAAATATTAAAAGAAAAGGAGAAATTCAGGGGAAAAAATAAAAGGCGCCTCTGCTTATAAAAAAAATACTTCTAGATTTGCATGTTAAAAATTTATCTCACTTAAATACCTGGATATGTAGCCCAAAGACAATGGGAATTGCAAAGGGCAGCCCCTCTAAATAATAGATCACTTCTCTAGCTCTCTCTTCTCAGTTATAGACATATGGCAAATGCTATTTACTGTTCCTTTACATAACCAACCTTATTTAACACCAAACTGGTTTTTGTTTTTTGGGTTTTGGTTTTTTTTTTTTTTTTTTTTTTATTTAAAGAATAAATCTTTTTATAATAACATTTCTCCATAAAAATACATTAAAATTAGAAAAGCTGCCTGCAAATCACATCTAAGGATTAAGTGGTCTTTAGACACTCAATTCAGAATGCTACATCATGCCACTTGCAAAAGGAAAATCAAGGAAAAAATATGTTTCCCAATTATCAAGAACACATTTTTATGTATAACAAGGGTATTAAGAAATAAATACATTATATGACACTGTGCAGTGACATTTTCTCAGCAGTCTTGATAACTTCTCTGGAACTGCTCAAAGAGCATCTGTCCCTCCAACACAGTTCTTCAAAACATCTCTAACTTACGGTAAAACTGTTCCAGAGAAAAGTTGGTATCTGGTCTCCAATAATGTGAAGAAGTAAAAATTCTTTTTGTTGACAAAGCTGAACAAATTAACTCCTCCTTATTTTCAGCTGTGAAGCTTTTGTTCCATATTTATAGGCGAAGGACTCTGAACAGCTGATATGAGTCTTATTCTATAGATATGGGATCCTAAATCTCAAACTGATTGCCTAACTGTACTTACTGGCCTCAGTTAATAGCACATAATGGGAAAGAGAGTACTCTGATGTAGAAGGAATACTTCTTTACTTGGATCAAACATAGGACAACATTGTGGAAAAACAATCAAAACGATTGAGTAAAAAAAACCATACATCATTAAGAACCAAAAGAAGGGACAGTTTTATTTAACAGTTCTTCATCTTTTGTGGAAATAGTTACCAACTAGATACAGAGTCACCAAATTTGAATGGTGTTAGACATAATTTCTGGACTGCAATGAATGAAATGAGAGCTACAGAGAGAGAGAAAGATTATGTTTATAAGAAGGTGATCTCTAAAGTACCTAAACAGCTAAGGGAAGTCCTGTGG
This sequence comes from Chloroceryle inda, assembly GCA_027560095.1. NCBI lineage: Eukaryota > Metazoa > Chordata > Aves > Coraciiformes > Cerylidae > Chloroceryle > Chloroceryle inda. Next base: position 7,240 of record JANHFY010012761.1, read on the forward strand.
GAAACGGAAGTTATTGAGAGAGGTAACTGGAGATGGATTTCAATAGGAAGTTATTATGTAAAGAGGAGATGAGTCCTGGACATTCCATCACCAATGAGTCTGCTGTAGAAGCAGTATGACACAAAGTGTGTGCTGACTCATGTCACTAAATTGATAAACTGCTTCATATCAGAATAAGCCTTTTTGGGGAGAAGGGAGACAGAGTGACAGAAATAAAACTCCTGTTCAAATCTCCAGATAGAAGATACTGGAGAGTGTGTGTGTGTATATACATATATATATAAAAAACATGTCTTATAGAAGCAGATATAATTGGTAAGATACCTTTTTCCTCATAAGAGATGATTTGTACTTTTGTCTCTTTGATGATCAGATTAAAAAACTCAATCCTAAAATCCATTGATCCATGTAAAAATCAAGGGCAGATGTCATCATTGTTATGTTTGTAGAAAGAAGAGAAAAATTATCCAAAATGTCTTTCTTACATTTTTTTTTTTTTTAGACTAAGAACGGACAGCTACAATAATATAACTAGATTCTCAGAATGGTGGGAAGATGGCTTTTTGTGTGTTTGGAGGCAAAGAAAAGAGATGAGAAAGGGTCTCACAGGGGCCAAGCACAAAAAAAGTCACAGAAAAATACTCCCTATAAGTAAGACTAAACATATTAACAGCTGAAAGTGAAATAGAAAGATTCAGTTTTGTCAGAAGAAAAGGACATATTTTTATAGTATTAAATCCAATTCTTACCCCAAAGTTAATCTTTGGATTACTTTTCATAGAAACATGGGCACAGAATTCAAACTGATTGACCTGATCTGTTCAATTTTACTTCAAAACAAATATACATTTTTCACTTAATGAAAGAACTAATAACAAAAGCAACAAAAGATCCTATAGTTATGTCTCAGATACTTTTGATCTTGAAATTACTCAAAGTTTCCTTCTTAAAATAAAGTCCCTTTAATCATTTTAGGTTCTTAGTGTACTGAGAGAAAAAAATACCACTTTTTAAAAATTTTATTGCTAACCTTTCTATTTTATGTAGTTCGGTCCTCAAGTCCACATTTTATAAACTACTCAGGCCTTTCTAGCATGTAAAGAAAGAAGCAGACAATTTCTTAGATGGAGAACTGACAACTGTCAAAGATTAATGGCATTACTGGTTGCTTATTTGGCCAACAGCCAGGCACAGCTTTTTACATTTCATCTGAGCAAAACATTAGTTAAAACAGGTGCAGATACCTATGCTGTGCATTAGTGTTGGTTTATCTTCTGAGACAGTCCCAGGAAGCAGTGAATCCCATCAACACCTTTGACTCTGTTGAAGGGTCTCAGCCTTTCAACAGCCAAGCCCTGGAAGAGCCTTTTTAACTCTCCTTTTCAAAAGTAAATTATAGGAAAGACTGAGAATGAAGTATGTCTATATTAACACAGGTGGCATTAGCCATTCACACAAGTGGATTCACACAATACTTTCTGGAACACTTCCAGCAGGTGATGCCAAATAATATGCAAATTATTTGCATCCCCAGAGAAGAAACCAAAATAATAGCTAGAGTTAGGTTTTTGCAGCCAAATCCTGACACCTTCCCTAGTCATCGACACTCTTCATTCAAGTGGCATTAGGATTTGTTACTAAATGTGTAACTGCTCTTTTCAGAAGCTAGGTAGAGCTGAAAAGGACAAAATATAACAGGCAATGTGTTTTCATATTTCAGTTTGTGAAGCATTCTAGAGCTGTTAGCAACCTTTAGTACTTTACTTCCTGGAAAAAATTAATAGATTATATCCTTTGGGCTTAGCATCAAAATGACCTAAGCCAGCGACAATATGTCAGAGCTTGCAATCAATATAAACTGCAAGTGACAAATCTACAGGAGCAGAATACAGGTTTTACAAAGTGTCCCAGATGATTAATTCCATACAAAAAGACACTGGGGATTTTAATTACTCAAAATTGTGAAAATAACAATTTGTAATAAATGACAGAAAAACAGTACAGAACACTCTGGACATCACCAGATTCCTGTAAAGTCATTACAAACTTTCTTACTCTTTGAAGTCTAGTATTTCCATCCAAAAATGAGTTTTTAAGAATTCTACGTGAAGCCAGTTGCCTGCCTGTTTACTGCATCAACGCTAAGTGTTACCACAACAGGTAACTAGTCTTTTCCAAATGGGTCCTTGATGATCAAGTTTGAAAGTTTCAAAGGGTGGCAAAAATCCTCTACAGTGCATTCGCTGTACTATATCAATGAGGGAGCCTAGAGTTCTTTTTCATACCAACTAGTCATAAAATAAAGCCTTCTGGAAAACTGTGTCGGTCTTTAAAAAAACAAATAAATATTTATTGGCAGGGATAAGCAGTGAAAGAAAGAGGCATGAAGGATCTGCCACACAACAGAAAGTAAGTAAAACTCCCCCCAGCCTTAGAACATTTTTCCTCTAGCCTACCAATGACATCAGGACAAGTAAACTAATAAGGCAGTCTGAACAAAGTCAAATGACATCTTTTTCTGCAACCTTAGCATTACCTAGCTGATTATTCTTCAGTACACACACACACACACATACACACACACAGAGTGCAACAATTTATTTTAATGTAATGCTGCCCCCTTGTGCTTTTGTATACAAGGAAGTTTTTGTCAATAACCAAGGTTCGTAGAAACTAAAGAAAAGCAAGACATCACTTTTATTCAGCTCTGGGCTCTAAGCTTTCTTACAGATTTTTTTCACTTGAGCAGTAATAAGATTTTTTGCAACAATCAGAAGCCTTAGAGCCTAAGGAAATCTGAAACATGTATTAACATAAAAATTAAAGATAGGGTAAGAAGAGACTACATCATATGTAAATGAAACATGACAAAGGAAGACAAAGGTCAGACCAAACAATGTTACAATGGGCTACTAAAAAAAAAGCATCATCAATGTTTAGATGTCATATGTTAAGTTGTACTATGCCAACACAAAGAAAGAGCTTTTGCAGAGGAAGACAAAGTGATAGGCCAAAATGAGAATGAGAACTCTACAGCTCAGGAAATCAGTCCCTTCACACTAGGAATCTAATGCCAGTCAGCCTTGGGTTACCAACTTTTGCAAGTTCTTGTCATAAAATCTTGTCAAGTGTCCCATGTTAAAGGCACTATAAACTTTTGAGAAGCCCATACGAGACGAGCGCCTCTTTGCGGAAATTTGGCACAGTCAATTATCTATCAACTACCTTTGTAGATCCAGTAACTAGGGATGGTTTGGTATATTTGTCTTCCTTAGGGATAGTCCCCCCACAACATTGCTAATTGCTTGAGCTATAAGAACTTGGTACCCTTCTGTATGGCATAGTTTATGGCTGAAGACAACAAAATCCCTTCTAGCATTTTTCAAGAATACTAAAATTACAAAGAAAAAAAATCTGTAAGAGAAAGTGAAGCATGCAGGCATGGCACAAAACCATGGAAGTATAGCATCAATACCTAACAGACATTTCCACTGAACTTCAAACAAGTCCTTCAACCTGAAGCAACTATTTTATTTGATGGCTACTTCCTGCAATTCCCTATGAACAATAATAAAGCTTCTAGGTGTTCAGTTATATTTTACATGCATAGTAACCATAAGATTTTCTTTAAAAACATACCTTCTGTTTTAAATCTTTTACAAGGCTTACAGATAATCAGTAAGCTCTTACTATCATGAAATACATACCTATATATTTTCTTTCTATGTGTGTTGTATTCAGGTTACTGAATACATACTTGACCTTAACTGGCCTTTTTTACCTTCTAAATTTCATATCTGAAAAAAGATATTTGTAAATAAAACAAAACCAAAATATGCTTTTTTAGGTCCAGGTGAGTAATAATTTCATCCAACTTCTTGTAAAAAGATCTGAAAAGCAAGCTGGAAGTAGTTTGTTCTCATAGATATGAAATGAAAGAAAAAAAATCTCATTCACAGCTAAATTTGTTTTACTTAGAAATTTAATATCTTTGTTTTTGAAAAATTGCTAAGCTTATACAAAGTCATAAAAGTCAAGAAGTTAAACAAAACCTTTTGTTTCAAACTGAACAACACCTTACCTTTGAACTGAATTTTTTTTTTTTCAGATTTTTAGGATGTTAAAGGAAAACTGAGTATTTTAATTTAGAGTTTAACCAAAAAAAAAAGAAAAAAAAAATTAATTGTATATCAGAGCTTGGCCATTGACCTGACTAAAAACCATAGTTATTCAAGAACATCTACTGTAAATAAGATTTATCTTCAGAATTTCTATTCTTTACCTTGTTTCATACATCTTATCCATCTTACTACTTTTTGATATGGACACTGAGCAGATGCCTTGTGTAAATCTAAGATTCTACAGTGTATTACTAGAATGTGTGAAGTAGTATGCAAAGTGCCATCCTCTCATGATTGTAGATCTAAAAGGTGGGTAATTTAAGTATGCTGACACTGAAACTACGCTAGTCATTTTTAAACTCTGTGTTCTTACTTCTCAATATATACACCTTACATAAATTAAATTTACTTGGCCAGAATCACAAGCTGAACATCACCCTCTGTGGCACTAAGGTGACAAAAAAAAAAAGGGCTGTAAAGCAACTGTAAACCTTGTTTGAGAATTATCTGGTTACAAATGAGATTGTGTGTCTCACCACCCATGACTCCCTGCTGCTACTGGGAAAGGAAGAAACTGCAGTGGTAAGTCCTGGGTCAGGAAAGGCTGTGGGAGGGAGACTGTGGCAGCCACCCGTTGTCATTCCTGGTGCCAGATCTGGGGTCTGGGGAGATGGGTAATGGCACGCTGCCCATTTTTACCTTAGAATAACTCAGTGCAGACAACATTCTGACTGGCTGCCTCTTATTCTGCCCAACAGCCATCCTAATAGTAGTTCTAAAACTGTAACTCCTCTTTCAATATTTTATATTTTCAGATAGATGTGTATATTTTTTAAGAAACTTTTTGCTACAGTTAGCTATTAAAAGACTTAATAATATTAAAGGACTTAATACGCAGAGCTCATCACCTTCTTCCACCATTTTTAAAAAACATGTAAGCAAGAAATTTATTCATGATATCCACAGAAATCTTCCTTAGAGGGGCTAAGACCCTTCTATTAAAAGGGGAAAGAGTCGTCTAGGGGCAAGTCTTAGCAAAAGAAGACAGGTTAGTTTAAAACTGGTTTCTGAAGCTGTCTTTGACATTACATTGCCTATACTAGGATTTTTGTGAAATTAGGTTCTTAATCTAAACCAAGTATTTTAACTGTAATGTGTCAAAGTGGAGATACATGAGTGCCTCCCAAATTATTCACAATTGGAATTAGCAAGTACTGTACTACCTGATCAAATGCTTAACTTAGTATAATCTGGAAAAAACTAAAACAAAAACACAACACCAAAACAATAATTTATTTGTTGTGGTATAGGATGTTGTGGGAGAAGCAAGGTAGTCCAAAGCAAATTTTTGAGGTCTGTCTCAGACAAAAAGTACTGTCAGCATGGGAAACAATTTAGCCAATCAATTTCTAAACAAATCCTGAATCTACTTGGCACACACTGGATCAAAGCCAGCCTCTCATATTAAAAGCAAGGAGACTTGCTCCATTTAGAGAATAGAGACTTACCTGACCTGCAAGTAGGGTCTTGTTTTCACCAAAAGGTCAAATTCAGGACAGCTGTGTTTGTGTGATGACCTAGTCACACTTTAAGAAAGCATTCATCGTTGTAATGGTACTGCCTATGCACCAAGCTTTGTTGTCTGAGTCACTGGCTAACACCATTCTTGTACCTGACAGCTTGAATGTCTGTGTTAGCTTTCTAGCCAGAAGCATACAACATTGGAGACACATCTTAGTAGTGCAGTACCCATATGCTGAGGGTTCTCCTTCTCCAGTAGCCTGCTCCAGTGAAGGTCATGTCTCCTCTTAC